>CM039588.1:72973527-73076014 GCA_022457205.1 Saccharum spontaneum
GGAATCTAAACAAGGCCTTAATTGACTTGATTTTCCTTTAGTGCTATTGGTAGTTAGGTACGCGTCAACAACAAGCTGCAAACAGACGCAACACATTGAGAAATGCTCTCGGTCTCCTTCCTCGTGAGGCACATTGAGAGCCATCGCTCTCAACCTTAAAAACATTTTGTTATGCGCAAGGCGAGTGTTTTGTTAATGCCCAATTGCTAACCACTCTAGTTAGCTTTGAAAAAGCAAAGACCTCCTCCTCCTACACATAATTTATCGGTCAACGCTCATAGCAAAGCAACATGATCCATGATTCCATGGTGACCTCGCCCCGAGGGTAGGAAACACCAATTCACACAGCAAGTAATTCATCGATGTCTTTTTAGTTCAACACCGTGCTTGTTTATAGTGCTGGATGAAGGGTGAACAGCAGATAGTAACTGTGGGGGCAAAAAAAGAAAACGCTGTAGTGTTTGACAAGAGAAAATCTGAGGTCACATTTGGTAGACGTGACGATTGCCATCAGCCACGAAACTAGTTAGGGGTATCCCTGCGTGTGCACGTTGTTGTCAAGCAGCAACTTTGCGCCCCACTAAAATGTACAGAAATATCTGCCAAAAAAATGTACAGAAATAGGAAAGCCAAGTGGTTGGTTGGTGTGCACATCCAACTGACTGAAATTAAGAGGAAAAATTGCGTTTAAATCCTGAACTGCTAATCACAATGAAGGTAAATTCGTACTATCCTAAGTTCTCATTTCACTTGTTTTGGAAGTTTAGTTTAATTTCTTCTTAGCAATCGGATGGATCGTAAAGAGAGATTTGTATGCTTCTAATAGAGATAATTTACTGAACCCTTAGCTCCTGAAGCCTGAATCAAGAATCAAAACAGTTTCTGGCACTGAGGCCCTCCAATTTTTATATGTTTTCCTGTCTTACTTTCAATACAAATACGTCAATGGAATAAGGGGAAGTCACGAACGAAGAAAAACTAGGCACCACTGATTTGTATATTTTGCTATATTTTAATGTGGCTACAAGCACGAGTGGCTCCAAAAAATGTGGTTCCTTCATGCAGCCATACTATACCCCAGCTACATGGCCTGCCTCCAGTGAAGTTGTATGTGTGGATCATGGGCTATCTTGTGCCACATTTAGGACCAGGAATGGCTAGCCACCTGGGCTGCATGTAATCACAACTTATCATTGCTGGCATCTGGTGGATTTGGATTTTTTTGGATAGATGTTCTCCAAGGACCATAAGCGTGTATTTTAGAAAATTCTGATGCTAAAATGAGGCGCCATAAGTAGACTTATGTGATGTGACTATCTATAAGTAACGAACTATTTAATTGTCAAAATTTTAGTACACTGCTGCCATTTTATACTCATATACTGTATTAACTGTATGGTGTTGGGGAAAAAAAATGCAGAATTCATCTATCCATCAAGTTGGGTTGGAGATCAGACTCTACTGTACAGAGAAGTGAAGAAGGCAGAATTGCAAAGATCACTAGACCCACCACCACTGCCAAATGGAAAATCACCTCGGAACATCAGTGAACCTGTGGCAGCTTTTGGCCCCCCTGGATCCAGTGGGGAGCTCAACGTCAGTGTCATTGTCTCACCTGTACCACGAGATTTCTCGTAAGTTCACTCAATTTGTCACTTGCCTTTTGCTCCTCCAAGATTATGTGAACAATCTATTTGATTTCCAATATATGTGAAACATGGGAGTGAAATCGTGCATCTCTCTCTTTAATACAAAGATACGCAGATCTCCTGCGTGTAAAAAATAGAATCTTGCATATCTTATATTAACAAGCCAGACCTAAGTTTGTTATTCTGAAAACATCTTAAGTATGCAGACTTATGGTAGCGATTTTTGACCAAATAATTATTCTGCAGTTCAATATGGTTTCCACTAATGGATCAGTTTGAATTGTTTCGAACAGGATTGAGGCTTTTGGTAGTCCAGAAGACGTGGGGGAAGTGGTGCTCAGAAGGATTGCAAGGACAAGGCGAAGCCCGGATATCAATGCTACTCTTATCGATGCCGCCTTGAGAGAAGACGAAAACAACGTAAAATACTACAAGCTAGAGTTCCGAGTTGAAAGCCCTTCTTTCCGACGACACAATGTTGCAGTCTGCTGTGCGAGGGACGGCAAGCTTTACACCATGAACGCGCAAGCACCAGAATCAGCATGGAAAGCAGTTCAGAAGGAGTTCTTCGCAATGGCAGATTCGTTCAGCTTAGTGAACGATGCTTGAATCTTGATACAGTAGACACGCAGTTTTGAACCCCCGAGCGTTTTCTCAGTAGTTTGCAAGTTGTCAGTAACGAAATGCCATGCTTTCATCTAGAGAACTAGGACAAATGTATCATATTGTTTCTGTTATACCATACAATCATGTAAAGTTTATCTTCTGCATGCATTGGATAGAGAATCTAATCTTTGTTTCATCGTGTTACTTCAAACTCCTGTCCCATTTATTTATCTGAACAAGCGCACCTGAACAGCCATTTTGCCGATAGGGATTTATATGATGTACTTGTCAGCAATCTCCATGAGAAGTTCTGACAGCTCCCTTGGTTTTGAGAGCATGACCATATGATCAGCTCCCTGCAACCCCATCACCTCCGTGCCGGGGTTCCACGACGCCGTCCGCCGCTGGAAGGCTGCGGGCACCGTCGCGTCGTCCTCGGCGACGACGCACACCCGCCTCACGGCGCCTTACCGCTCCGCCGTCAGGACGTTTCCCTTCATCGTCTTGGAACCGCTGTGAGGGCCTCACCATCGCCATTGCCAGGGTCAAGTCCTGCTTTGCGCCCACCAGAAGAAGCAGCCATCGTCAGTTCTCAGATGGTGACGTGTGTGTGGCTCAGGAACTAGTGGCCATTGTTAGTTGTCACCAACCTCAGTGGGGCTGAGCTGGTACAATCTCTGCTTCAGGTACCGTGGCCCGAACCGAAATGTTTCCACGGGATGCTGGGGGTCGCCGCCGGTTTCGAATTTGCAGTCCATGTAGCGATCAGCTGGGTGCTCTTGTTGCGAAACCTAGAGTTCATCATCAGGACATCATGGTCAGAGTGAAATTCGACACCTTCTTGGCCTTTTCGACGAAACAATCGAACAACCCTCGGTCATGGATTTCCGTTCTGTTACCTGCTCGAAGACGAACGCCATCGGCTTCCCAGCGGCGGGCATGGCGGCCGCGACGAAGACGGCGACGAAGACCCTGTCCGGGTACCGCTCCATGGCGAGCGCGAGGCTCATCCCGCCGAAGCTGTGGCCGACGAGTACCGCCTTCTCGTCGGGCGGCAGGCCGGCCACCGCGACAAGGAGCTGCCGGCTGTACTCCTCGAAGGACGGCACCTCCTCGGCGCGCCCGGGGCTGGCGCCGCACGAGGCCATGTCCAGCGCCGTCACGCGGTGGCCCGCGGATGACAGGAGGGTGGCCACCTTGTACCAGCACCACGCGCCGTGGCAGGCGCCGTGCACCAGCACGAAGTGGTGCTGCCGCCGCCGCTGCTTCATGCCGCTCTCCATGGTCCTCTACTCCTCTGTCCTCTGCGGTTGGTGGGATCAGGACGCAAGTACACACTTTGATCGGAGGAGGAAGAGGCGAAACATCCTCGTCTTGTAACCGGGTGTCACTGAAAAAAGTCATGCTTGATGGACTCCTTTTGTTTTTAAACTCAATGGTAGGAGCTCTATTAGATTGATCATCAAGGTAGTATTTCCCCTGTCTTTGAAATAAATCAATTCTTAGAATTTCCTTCAATCAAAATTTTTTAGTTTAACCAAATAGAAAGATATAACATGGCATGAAATGAACAAATAATGAAAATACATTGCATAGTGTATCCATTGATATTAAATTGATGCTATAAATCTTTGTGCTTTTTCATATAAATTTGATCAAACTTATTTTTTTTTGACTTAGGACATCTCTAGAAATTAATTTTTTCAGGGACAGCTGTCATCCCTCCGAGTAGGTCAATCTTGACTAATGATTATCCATGATCGATGGGTCTAGCTGATCACATTTGATCTGATCCTAGGCTAACCCATGCTATAAGAATGGAGAGGACCACAGCACCTAAGATTATCGTTATTTCTTCAGCTGTAGGCACCGAAGACCGATCCAGTGGGAGCATGGGCAAGACCTGAGCCAACTGCCGACTGTCATGGTGTGACGACATATGAGTCTTCACCAACCACTAAGCCCTTGTTTAGTTCCTAAAATATTTCCCAAAATATTTCAGATTCCCGTCACATCAAATCTTTAGACACATGTATGAAGTATTAAATATAGATAAAAAATAAAACTAAATATACAGTTTAGACGAAATGGACGAGACGAATCTTTCAAAGCCTAGTTAGGCCATGATCGGACAATAATTGCCAAATAACAACGAAAGTGCTACAGTAGCGCTATAGTTACATTTCCCAAAATATTTCGGGAACTAAACAAGGGCTAAAGGAGATCGACGCCATGCCTCCTAGACAAGCAGGCACGCAGCGGCCCTTAGTGCATCGTCATTAGACATAGTTTAGTGCTAATTAAGTGCGATTATTGCTGAGTATGGATTAGGTGTTCATGTGATTAGGATAATTAAGATCTTGATTAAGAATTATGTCTAAGATTTGGTATCAAAGCCGTTTTAACCTACCTGTGAACCCTATTTTTCTATTGAGTAATAATTAAGTTGAGATTATGTCTGTACATGACTAATTCTATAATTAATTGCTTATGTTAAGCCCTAAATCCTTCGTATTAAGGGTAATTGTGCCTCTGTTAGTCAAAATTAGAGAAGTTTACAAGCGAATTGATGTTCCGGTTAGCCCAATTAGTAGCTAGGGTTTTGGTGGGCACTGAGAAGGCGGGGGTCGGCCATAATTGAAATCAAATTTGCTAACCAAGTCAATTCTTCTCAAATCTCGAAACCTTAGACATAAATTCCCAAAGTTCTTTCTCAAAATCAGAGATCCTGGATCTAAAAAAAGCCCCAATTTTCCCCAAAAAGTTCAGAAGCTTAGTGAACGATGCTTGATTCAGTAGGGACGCGGTTTTGAACCCCTGAACGTTTTCTCCTGTAGTTTGCAAGTTCTCAATAATGAGATGGCATGGTTTGGTTCAGAGAGAGAAAATTTGGACAAATGTATCATAATGTTTCTGTTATACCTTACAATCATGTCTGAAGTTTTCTGCTGGATGCATTGGATAGAGAATCTAATCTTATTTCATCGTGCTACTTCAAAGTTCAAACTTCTGTCTCCATTTATTTATCTGAACAAGCGTACCTGAACATACATTTTGCCGATAGGCATTACATGAGTATAAGTTTCAGATGTACTTGTCGGCTATCTCCATGAGAAGTTCTGACAGCTCCCTTGGCTTTGAGAACATGGGCATATGATCAGCTCCCTGCAACCCTCTCACCTCCGTGCCGGGGTTCAGCGACGCCATCCGCCCCCGGAAGCCTGCCGGCACCGACGCGTCGTCCTTGGCGACGACGCACACCCGCCTCACGGCGCCGTACCGCTCCGCCGTCAGGACGTTCCCGTTCATCGTCGTGTCGTCTCGGAACCGATGTGACGGCCTCACCATCGCCATTGCCAGGGTCAGGTCCTGCGTTGAACCCACCAGAGGAAGCAGAACGATGGTGAACAGACCACCTGCAAGATGTGCCGTGTGTGTGTGGTGTGCCTGAGGAACTGTAGTGGCCATTGTCACCTACCTCGGGAGGGCTGAGCTGGTACAGTCTCTGCTTCATGTACTGTGGCCCAAACCGAAATGTCTCCACGGGATGCTGGGGGTCGCCGGCGACGCTGGTTTCAAATTTGCAGTCCATGTAGCGATCCGCTGGCTGCTCTTCTTGCAAAAGCTAAGAGTTCATCGATCAGGAAATCACGGTTAGAGTGAAATTTGACCCCTTCTTGGTCTTTTCGACGCAACAATCAGACAACCATTTCGTTACCTGCTCGAAGACGAACGCCATCGGCTTCCCAGCGGCGGGCATGAGGGCCGAGACGAACACGGCGACGGCGACCCTGTCCGGGCACTGCTCCATGGCGAGCGCGAGGCTCAGCCCGCCGAAGCTGTGGCCGACGAGGACCGCCTTCTCTTCGGGCTGCAGGCCAGGAGCGGCCGGTTGTACTCTTGCAAGGACGGCACCTCCTCGGCGCGCCCGGGGCTGGCGCCGCACGCGGCCATGTCCAGCGCCGTCACGCGGTGGCCCGCGGATGACAGGAGGGTGGCTACCTTGTACCAGGACCACGCGCCGTGGCAGACGCCGTGCACCAGCACGAAGTGGTGCTGCTGCTTCTTGCCGCTCTCCATAGTCATCTTTGCTCTGAAGTTGGTGTGGGGACCACTTGCTCGCAAGAAACACTTCGATAGAAGAACGAAGAGATGAAACATCGGCCTTGTTTAGATACTGGATTTGGGGCACCCCGAAATACTATAGCAATGTTGTTGGGTACGGTAGCATTTTTGTTTTTACTTGATAATAATTGTCCAAATATTAATTAATTAGGCTTAAAATGTTCGTCTCGTAAAGTACAACAAAACTGTACAATTAGTTTTTAATTTCATCTACATTTAGTACTTCATGCATATGCCGACATTTTGATGTGATGGAGAATCTTCTTTTTGTATAGTGAAATTTGGGGAAGAAATTGGGAACTAAACAAGGCCATCCTTGTCTGGTAACTTGGAGATATTATTCATCCCGTTCGCAAGATAGTGTCTGATTAGCTGATTCCGGCTAATGCTGATTCGTTGTGAGAAAAAAATACTGTGCTCATAAAAACAATAGAACAGGCTGATTGACAGAATTCTATATGCGCCACTGGAAAACGTCACGCTTGGTGTACTCTAGTGACAAGCTATATCCAGCTGACTTTCCTCTAGTGAGCCGGTATATGTAGCATCAATGTCTGAATGATTGGACACCAGTTCACATATCAAGAGGATATTAAGCTAGGCATTCTTTCTAACAAAAAAAGAAAGAAAAAATGTACTCCTTTTGAAATTAAATTTTTAGTGACAAGCTATATCCAGCTGACTTGCCCGCCACGACAGATGCTCCAGCAAGCAGGCGAGCGGAGAAACTTCGTATGACGCCGTCCCGCCAGCGAGTTGCCCGTGCCGCTGCCGCACCGGCGAGGTCCGCACTGCCGCCGACCTCTACGCCAGTGTCGAGCTCCACAACGACGAGCCTACATTTGTCCAAGCAGTAGGGTGACACTGCGCTGAAAGCGTATGTTACAAGTGTTTTCAGATGTTTTAGAGATATGTTGCAAGTGTTTTATATCGATGTTGCACATGTTGCAATGACTATATACGTATGTTTCAAGTAAATGTTCCAAATGTTTCATCTGTTTCAGACGTATGTTCCAAGTGTTTCATCTGGATGTTGCAAAAGTAGATTAAATGTTGCATATACATGCATGTTGCAAGCATATGTTTCAAGTGTTTTAGGTGTTTCATACGTATGTTGTAAGTGTTTCATCTGGATGTTGCATATATTTGCAATAGCTACATCTATTTCGGACATATATTGTAAGTGTTTTATCTGGATGTTGTAAAAGTAGATTGGGTGTTGCATATGTTGCAAATAGGATCCACCTACCGCAGCCGCCTACTGCATCTTCTAGGGCGCCACCAAGCGGGCACAGACGGTCCCGCGTGCATGCGTATAGGAAGCGGAGGGGGTATGAGCGGTCCCCACGTGGGGTTGAGTGGTGCGGGCGACGTTCGAGTGGCGTGGGCCCCCGCATGGACACGCGAAACGGAGTGCAGGCGCGAGTACCGTCCAACGGATCGGTATCCGATCACACTTCCCCTAATGCAAATGCTAACTCACCACGTTTAAAGGATATATAGCAAAGGAACAGGCTATACTTGTTTATTCACTATTGTTAGCTGTATGATAGATGGCTGTAAGGCCCGTGGCCTGGTGTTTTGGCCTAGGCCCAAGCACAGCTCATCCCGATGATCGTTGGCTCGTACCGGCCTGGCCCAATTAACTAGAGAGTAGACATTAATTAAAATCCTTTCTACCCATCTTAGGATATATCCCGATGATACTCAGGATTGCTGCTGGCGCTGTATGTGCAGTCCATGTAGAAATATGGTCCCGTTTCTTTCGAAAACTGGCATATACACACAGTAGTATACGTAGCTGCAATAATGGTTAAGCAGCTAGAGCAATGTGTTCTTCAGAGTTCAGACGACATTCAAAAAAACAAAAAAGTTCAGACAAAAGAGTGAAAAATAAAGAAAGAACAAGCTAAGATCAATGGGGCCGTTGTCATTTGTCAATGCCGATTTTGAGCTTTTTGGAGAACACCGGATCGAATTAGCATGTCACATAGGCAGAGCCCACGGATCGGAGGCGTACCTCTTCCAAGACTAGCGCCATGGGCTTGCCGGCGGCGGGCATGGCGGCGGAGACGAACACGGCGACGGCGACTCTGTCAGGGTACCTCTCCATGGCCAGCGCGAGGCTCTGGCCGCCGAAGCTGTGTCTGACGAGGACCGCTTGCTCCCCAGGCGGCAGCGCGGCCACCGTGTCCAGGAGCGGCCGGCCGTAGTCCTTGAAGGATGCCACGTCCTCGCCGCGCGTGGGGCTGGCGCCGCACCCCGCCATGTCCAGCGCGGTGACGCGGTGGCCGACGGAGGTGAGGAGGGTGGCCACCCTGTACCAGCACCACGAGCCGTGGCAGACGCCGTGCACCAGCCGCTCTCCGACGGCGGCACCCTGCCGCTCTCCTCCTCCATCGTCGTCGTCCCTGATGAACTAATGGCCGGGCGAGCGATCGACGAAGTCAACACGGCTCCGCGATGTAATACCCTGGCCGCCGAGGATCGCCGGTGACGTGAGCGTACAGAAAGCAC
The DNA here is from genome assembly GCA_022457205.1 of Saccharum spontaneum. Taxonomy (NCBI): domain Eukaryota; kingdom Viridiplantae; phylum Streptophyta; class Magnoliopsida; order Poales; family Poaceae; genus Saccharum; species Saccharum spontaneum. The sequence goes on from CM039588.1 coordinate 72,982,425, forward strand.
GGGTACGGAAGGACGACGAGGAGAGGAGGACCTCTTCCTTGTTGCCATTTTACTGAATAATAGATAGTCTGCTCTCGTTCGCATACAGGTTCAGCACTTATGTGCTATTACAGCTCCTGACCAGCCGGGCCCACTTGGCAACGGCACAAATGGTTCTAATACAGTTTAACACAAATTAATATTTAAGACAACAATAATGCAAATGATTATGAAGACGCCTTTCTTGAGTACGCCATCCTCACTCTCCCGCGGTACCGTGTGTTACACCTCCCCCCGTCGGAGATGCAGCTTGTCCCCAAGCTGGAGCTTCAGGGAAGAAGCGTCGAAGTACATGATAGTCCTCCCATGTAGTAGCAGCTTCTGGAAGACCACTCCAACGAACACGCACCTGAGGAATAGCAATGTTACCTTTCTTCACCAACCGACGTTCAAGAATCTCTTGAGGTATGGTTGCAGCAGCCTCCAAGTCTGTGGTGACTGGCAGAGTAGCATAGACCGGTGTGTAGTCTGCTGTGAAGGGCTTGAGCTAGGAAATATGAAACACATTGTGAATTTGGGCACCTTCAGGAAGATCAAGCTTGTAGGCAACAGTACCAATGCGTTCCAAAATGGTATACGGTCCAAAATACTTGAATGCTAATTTGGGATATGGTCTGCTGGCAACTGTAGATTGCGTATATGGCTGCAGCTTCAATAACACCTGATCCCCAACTGCAAAATGATAGTTAGTGCGTTGTCTGTCAGCCAACAACTTCATCCTGTTTTGAGCTCTGGCCAAATTCTCTTTGATTGATTGGAGATGTAACTCTCTGTTCGCAATGATTTCAGCAACTGTTGGACTAGTGGCTTCAGGTATTGTTGGGACTGCACCAATATTGGCTTCACAGCCATACAGAGCTTTAAATGGAGAGCAACCCAAAGATGTGTGGTAAGAGGAGTTATACCACAGTTTAGCCAATGAGAGCCAAGATTTCCATGCTTTAGGTGAGTCCTGAACTGAGCACCGCAAAAACATCTCCAAGCACTGGTTGACCCTCTCAGTTTGCCCATCAGACTGAGGGTGGTAAGCAGTAGTGAGATGTAAGTTGACCCTGTATAACTTGAACAACTCTTTCTAGAACGAGCTGAGGAAAATGGTATCCCTGTCTGTGACAATAGAGTGTGGGAGACCATGCAGTTTCACTACATTATCCATGAAAGCTTGAGCTATTTTAGTGGCTGTGTATGGATGCTTGACAGGGATAAAGTGTGCAAACTTGGTTAATCTATCAACCACTACAAGGATGACACTATATCCTTCAGAGCTGGGGAGGCCTTCTATGAAATCCATGGATAGATCCCTCCATACCCCTTCTGGAATTGGCAATGGTTGTAGAAGACCTAGAGGATGGTGATTGGTGTGTTTAGCTTGCTGGCAGATTGCACATTGTTTGATAAAGCTGTCCACATCCTGTTTCATTCCCTTCCAAGAGAAATGACTTTTGAGTCTATAATAAGTTGCTTGCACCCCAGAGTGCCCCCCAGTGCACTTGAGTGACATGCAGCTATCAGCTTTGTCTGAAGAGCAGAATTGTTGCCTATCCAAATGTTGCTATGATGTCTGATCAATCCCTTGTCTAGACTAAATTCAGATGGATCAGGGATAGCAATGGCTAACCTCTGTAGTAGTTGCTGAGCCTAAGGGTCTGTAGCATAGGAATTTAGCACCTCCTGCACCCAAGCAGGCTGGACGGTGGAAACAACTTGCAATGCCATCGTGTGTCTCACTCTGGACAGTGCATCAGCTGCTATATTCTCCTTTCCTTGTTTATACTTGATCTTGAATTGCAAACCCATCAACCTAGTCATGGCCTTTCTCTGCATCTCCGAATGCAAATTCTGTTCATTGAGATATGCCAATGATTTGTGGTCAGTGAGGATTATGAATTCCTGCCTTTGTAAATAGTGCCTCCACTTTTCCACAGCCATAATGAGTGCCAAGAATTCCTTTTCATATATAGACAGTGTTCTGTGTTTCTCACCAAGTGCCTTGCTTAAATAAGCAATTGGTTGTCCATGTTGCATAAGAACTGCCCCAATTCCATCTTGGCATGCATCTGTCTCTACTGTGAATGGTGCATTGAAGTTGGGTAAGGCCAGTACAGGTGTTCTAGTCATGGCGACTTTAATGTTATCAAAGGCCAGTTGAGCTGCTGGTGACCAGGTGAACTGCCTGTGTTTGAGCAGATTTGTCAGTGGTTTAGCCATAATGCCTGACAAACTTTCTGTAGTAACCAGTTAAGCCCAGAAATGCTCTCAATTCTGTTACTGTTGTAGGGACTGGCCAGTGGAGCATGGCTTCAATCTTGGATTGATCAGTAGAAACTCCTTTAGAGGAAATGATGTGACCCAAGTATTCTAAGCTATTTTGAGCGAATGTGCATTTGGATGCCTTCAAATACAGCTGGTGTTTTCTGAGTGTATCTAGAACCTGATCCAAGTGGTGGATGTGATCCTCGAAGGATGTGCTATAGATAAGAATATCATCTAGAAAAACTAGCACAAATTTTCTGAGAAAAGGTTGTAACACTTGATTCATCACACACTGAAATGTAGCAGGGGCATTGGTCAAACCAAAAGGCATGACTTTGAATTGGTAATGGCCTTGATGTGTTTTGAAAGCTGTCTTATGCTCATCTACAGGTAACATTCTGACCTGATGATAACCGGATCGCATATCTAGTTTTGTGAAAAATTTGGCACCAGCTAACTCATCAAGAATCTCTTCAATCACAGGCATGGGAAATCTATTCTTGATAGTCATATCATTCAACTTTCTGTAATCTACACAGAACCTCCATGTTCCATCTTTTTTCTTGACTAAAAGGACAAGTGAGGCAAAGGGGCTATGGCTATGAGCAATACGACCAGACTCCAAAAGCTGCTGCACTTGGTTTTCAATTTCAGATTTGTGTTGTGGAGAGTAATGGTATGGTTTGGCATTGACTGGTACTGATCCTAGGATAAGGGGTATGGCATGGTCATAGCTTCTAGGTGGGGGTAAAGTTTGTGGATCAGAAAAAACATCAGTGTGTTTATGGAGTAATGTTTGGATCTCAGGTGAATGGGTGGTGATTGTGGTTGGGATGCTATCAGTAACATAATCTAAGAGGACAAATGCCCAGATATCATTACCTTTGGTGGAGTTATACACTTTGGTTGCTGATATAGAGGTAAGTTGAATAGGTTGCTGGTGTAACCCCTGTAGTTGGATCTCCCTGCCATTGATGGAGAATTCCAAAGATTTGTTGATCCAGTCACATTTCATAGGACTGTGTTGCTGGAGCCAGTCAAAACCCAAAATTGCATCATATGGACTCATGTCCAACACTATCATATCTGAATATAATGTATAGCCTTGACAGTACCACTGTAGGTTGGAGACCTTCTTGTCTGTGGTAATCCACTGCCCATTAGCTAATTTAACTCTCTTTGGGGTCATGGATACAATAGGTAGTTGAGCCACTTGTACAAAGTGGGAGCTGACAAAACTATGAGAACTGCCACTATCCAGGAGAATGAGCATGATTTAATCCTTCACCCTTGTTTTGAACTTGATGCAATTGGTGTTATCAGAACCTGAGATAGCATTGAGTGATAATTGACAGAATTCTTCATTCAATACATCTTCTGTTGCCAATTGGTTGAGGACATCATCCCCCAATTCTCTGTCAAGGTCATTTAGGATCAAAGCATGTGCTTGTGGTTTGGCTCTCTTGGAACAAACCTCTTGGTTCCCTGGTTCAAATTTCTCACCACAATTGTAACATAAGCCATTGGCTTTTCTATAGTCTCTTAGTTGTCTGTCCCTCCATAGTTGGCCAACTGGTAGTTGTGGTATGTTATCTATTTTGGGCTGTATGTTCTGCCTTGGAGGAGGCAGAGGCCTGTGATATCTATTCTTGCTTCTTTCTACTACCCTCTGTTGAACTCTGGCAATCAAGGATGCTCGGTCAACAGTGGTTGGGAGTTGAGCTTCTACTATGCCTCTGATCTCTTCTTTAAGACCATTGATGTAATGTGGTGTGAAGAACATGTCATCATAATGACAATTGTGCATAGTGATTTCAAATTGGAGGGCTTGAAATGCAGTTGTGTACTCTTCCACAGTGGTTGTTTTCCTGAGAGCAAGTAGTTCTGTCATTGCCAACCTGTAGTCATCCGCACCAAATTTCTCTTCTACCACCTCACAGAATGAGTTCCAATCATGGGAGTGGTGGTTTGCTTGTAAGCTTGGTACCATTTGGAAGCATTGCCTTCCAAATTCATGGTTGCAGCAGTGATCCACATGCCCTGTGGAATACTGTAGATCTCAAAGTAATTGTGGCACTTGTCTATCCATTCCTTTGGGCTGTTACCATCAAACTTGGGAAAGGGCATCTTGGGCAATGTGTGGTGAGGTAAAGTGTTTTTGCTGGTCTTGTGGGAATGATGTGGCTTCGTAGGCTTTGAAGGCTCAGGCTTGGGCATTGCTTTGCCTTTGCTGTATACTTTGGAGAATGGATTCTCTTCCTCATAAGCTATTGATGCTGACTCGGAATCTGAGTACTTGGCATCCCTGTCAAACTGTTGCAGAGTTAACTGAGCCACAGCCTGCCCATTGGCTTTGACTTATTGAGCTATCATTTGTTGCTCAGCAGAGTACTTGTCCACGGCAACACTGCTCAAATCCATCTGAGCTTTGAGTGACTGTTGAACCATGCTCATGTCATTGATCTGGGAAAACAGCAAATCAAAATTCCCCGTGACCTGATCCCATTTGGAATTGTCTTCATCATAGCGTTTTGACATTGTGTCGAGCAGGATTTTTGTCTGTGCTGATGGTCTTGGTGGATCCGAAGCCTTGGGTGGAGCCGTGATGTCAAGGTGGAAGCTTGCACCATGAAAAGGGTAATCAATCACTGGTTTGGACGAATCCTCCCCAATTGCGGACTGATCACAAACCCAACTCCTGGAAGTGAGGCATAATCGAGGGATTTTACACAGGAACTAATGCCCTGCAACCCAAATTACGGACACTTCCCCGCCGCATGCCACCACACTGTCCTTGAACACGGTTGCTACGGAATTTCACACGGGAACAAGTGCCCTGCAACCCTTGCAACGTATTCAAGTGTGTAAGATGAATGGAAAAAAAATGAGTGAATTGGATGAGCTCACTGCGGTTCTCGCCTCCTGAACCAAAGAGATGTTGATGTAGTCCCCCAGTCGAGTTTTGCGCCGAAGAAAGAAAAAAATGGATCGAATTGGTGGTGAGGGATTAAGGTTGGTGGTGGTGTTACTGGTTGGAGAAGGTGATGGTTTGGATTGGTGGTGGTATGCCGATGGATCGACGAGGTTTGTGACACTGAATCCGCTGCTGACCCAGTTCCACCTAAGAGTGGACCTCTGGGACCTTCGATCGAACACCTTGTGGGCGCTGATGGAGATCGACCCGCCACTCGGAATTACGAACCGTGATCGAAGCGAGTAGGATACGGGAAGCAGAACCAAGTAGAATTGATCGCACGTACCGGAGTTGTGGGGTGGATTTGGGTGGCCGCGCCAGACCTGAGGAAGCCGCCGCCGGTAACTAGCGCTGGCGAGGAGCCGATGGAGCTCGTCACGCACGTCGAGGAAGGACCGCTCCGATACCACTGTAATACCCCTGGCCGCCGAGGATCGCCGGCGACATGAGCGTACAGAAAGCACGGGTATGGAAGGACGACGAGGAGAGGAGGACCTCTTCCTTGTTGCCGTTTTACTGAATAATAGATAGTCTGCTCTCGTTCGCATACAGGTTCAACACTTATGTGCTATTACAGCTCCTGACCAGCCGGGCCCACTTGGCAGCGGCACAAATGGTTCTTATACAGTTTAACACAAATTAATATTTAAGACAGCAGTAATGCAAATGATTATGAAGACGCCTTTCTTGAGTACGCCATCCTCACTCTCCCGCGGTACCGTGTGTTACACGCGAGAAGAACACAGTGGTGCGCCTTCCCCTTTTTTTCTCTCTCCTTACAGGAATCTACGTGGAGAGGGCGTTTGGTAGCGCTCCCAGAACCGCTCCAGGAGCGGCTTTGCCTCTTCGACATCTCTCCTACGGCATCATGCGCGTCCACTCCACCCCACTTCGCTCGTGATTTCCGCTCTCTGGAGCAGAAACAAACTGGAGGAGTCAGAAAAAAGTTGCTTCGTCCAGCTCCATTCCTATCTTGTGGGCCAGGCGTGCGTCAGATGTCTGCTTTGCGACTTTGCCCCGGCGCAAGCGTGGCCAACGCAGCGTGCCGGGGAGAAGGGGCACGGGCTGGCCGGCCAAGAAGGAGAACTGCAGGTTTGGCTCGGGGAGGCGCGGGGCCACGACGGCGTTCGCGCAGGGCCAGGGAGGCACTAGGACACGGCGGCGCTCACGCGGAGCCAGGGAGGTGCGGGGCTATGGCGGCAGAAGAAGCGTAGGGGCATGGCGGTCGCTGGTCCTATTGAGGGGGGAGGGGGCGCACGGCCGCCTAGAGTCGGAACTGCAGGGGCACGTGGCCGCTCTGCTTCGGGCGAAGTGGCTTCAGGACGGAGGAAGCCGAAGGCACCTCCGCATAGAGGTCCTGCGGATCTACCATGATTCCAGTATACCAAAACGCGCCCCTCGTGAGCCACATCGTCATTTACTATGTGCACGAGTTTTTCACCATTCCGTCACCGTCCTCCACTGCCGATCGACAAAAAACCCACCCTCGCCTCCAGAGCTCGCCCTGCTACGCTTCTGCTTTGCGCAACGCAGCCGCCGCCGCCAGCCTCTCTCGCCGTCCTCCTGCTCCACTTCCGCTTCCCGCTCCCCATCACCTCATCCATGTATGCCAGCCAGACCACCCCAGGCAGTTGTGCATCTCGCGGACACCGAGGGCATTGCCCAGCGCCGTCCGCCCCTCACCCGCCTCCCCCCGAGGTTGCGACGCCACTGCTGCCATCGGGCCGCCGCTCTGCCCTTGCTGGCTCAAAACCTTATTCCCGTATACCAAAATGCGCCTCTCCGTGAGCCGCGCCATCTTTTACTGTGCGTGTGATTTTTTTTCCATGGACCCTCGAATCTTCGGTCGCCGTCCTCCGTTGCCGACCGAAAAAAATAAAACCACCCTCGTCTCCATAGCTCGCCCCGCTCCACGCAAAGCCGCCGCTGCCGCTGGCCCCTCTCCCCACCCCAGCCGTCCTCCTGCTCCACTTCCACTTCCCGCTCCCCATTACCTCATTCACGTATGTCGGCCAAACCACCCCAGTCAACTGTGCATCTCGCAGACACTGGGGGCACTACACAGCGCCGTCCGCCCCTCACCCGCCTCCCTCCGAGGTTGCGCCACCGCCACTGCCATCGGGCCACCGCTTCGCCCTTGTTGGCTCGAATTCGGTGTTGCGCCAGCACAGGAGCCCCGCCAAGGCCAAATAAACCCTAGACCCGCAGCCCTGCTGCCGGTGCGACCGCCTCCGATTCCCGCCGCACGTCGCATCTCCCAGGTACCTGCGCTCCACCCCTCCCTCTTCTTGCCTACATCGGCCCAGCGTTGGGTCGGCCCAGCACTGCACAACACGAGAGCCCTGGCGTGGCCAAACCCTAGCGGCGCAGCGCGGATGCTTGTGCGTGCGACGCCTCCGGCGCCAGCACTCCAGGCATTGGCATCTCTCCCTTCCTCAGACATCCGTCTCCGCGATACATATGCTGCCAGGTTCCTATCCCTATTTGTTTCTTTTTTTTTATTCTTCTTTGTCTTCGTGATGCTTCTTTCCTTTCTGTTTCAGCTTATGGGCCCCAAGATGATGTGGATTCTCCAGCATATAGCCTTCTCATTGTATGGAATAATATGGATTTTTGCAGTGCTATCCAATTTGCAGATGCTTGCCAGCACAAAGCGACCATTGTTACCATTGCCACTGAAAGAAGAGTTTGTCGCCTTGGTTACCAAATTATTTAGTGAACTGTATAAATAATGATCATGCATTTCAGTGCGTGTATAAGATCCTTCCATATTTTTTTTCTATGCTACTAACATATGACCCTACTAGAGAGAGTCAAGCTACAAAATCATTTGCTAACCACGACCACCAGAAATCACCACTCGAATTCAAGTAGGTAAATGCAGAATCGGAGGAAGAAGGAAAGCTCAGCAGAACTGGGAGGAACAAGGAAAGCTCAGAAAAACCACCAATGCGGCTTAAGGAATGATGTGAATTTTTTACAGCCTACAATTCTCACTGCCTCTCTGAAATATGTGCTCCATGCTTACACTGATAGAAGATCCAACACTCAATACTTTAGTGATACTTTTTCCCCTTTGAGGTAAAGACTTCTTCCACACGAGCACCAGAACTCACCACTTGCAGGACCTACGTTTAGTTCCTTTTTTGCTTTGATCTGTATTTTTCTAAATGGGGACAATCTCACCTACTACCATTATCCCTCCCAAGGTGGCATGCTCATCGTAACTATCTGCTCACCATGGTATACATAGAAGAGATGGCAGTTATGGCGAAGTGCGATCATCTAACGACGTTCAATATGGTAGCGATTTTTGACCAAATAATTATTCTGCAGTTCAATATGGTTTCCACAAATGGAGAAGTTTGAATTGTTTCGAACAGGATTGAGGCTTTTGGTAGTCCAAAAGATGTGGGGGAAGTGGTGCTCAGATGGATTGCAAGGATAAGGCGAAGCCCGGATATCAATGCTACTCTTATCGATGCCGCCTTGAGAGAAGACGCGGACAATGTGAAATACTACAAGCTAGAGTTCCGAGTTGAAAGCCCTTCTTTCCAACGACACAATGTTGCGGTGTTCTGTGCGAGGGATGGCAAGCTTTACACCATGAACGCACAAGCACCGGAATCGGCATGGAAAGCAGTTCAGAAGGAGTTCTTTGCAATGGCGGATTCCTTCAGCTTAGTGAACGACGCTTGATACAGTTAGGCATACGCAGTTTTGAACCGCTGAGCGTTTTCTCCAGTAATTTGCAAGTTCTCAATAACGAGATGCCATGGTTTGATGTAGAGAACTAGGACAAATGTATCATATCATAATGTTTCTGTTATACCTTACAATCATGTCTGAAGTTTTCTTCTTCATGCATTGGATAGAGAATCAAATCTTATTTCATCAAGTTACTACAAACTTCTGTCTCCATTTATTTACCTGAACAACCATTTTGCCGGGTAGGCATATTCCTATATATATATATATATATATATATATATATATATATATATATATATATATATATATATATATATATATATATATATATATATATATATATATATATATATATATATATATACCATAGGTGTAGAATATTATTCTATACCACAAGTCAAAATTGAACTGAAAAAATACTGAGTACTACCGAACCACGTTCAGTATCAGTCAGTACTACACCCAACACCTCAAAAATACTGAACAATACTGAAACACGAGTACTGAACAGTATTGAATTTTGGAATTTTGTTCAGTATAATAGCTTGGTGTAGAATACTATTCTACACCGTAGAATAGAGCGTATATATATATATATATATATATATATATATATATATATATATATATATATATATATATATATATATATATATATATATATATATATAATATAAGTTTCAGACGTACTTGTCGGCCATCTCCATGAGAAGTTCAGACAGCTCCATTGGTTTTGAGAGCATGACCATATGATCAGCTCCCTGCAACCCCGTCACCTCCGTGCCGGGGTTCCACGACGCCATACGCCGCTGGAAGGCTGCCGGCACCGACGCGTCGTCCTCGGCGACGACGCAGACCTTCCTCACGGCGCCGTACCGCTCAGCCGTCAGGACGTTCCCCGTCATGGTCGCATCGTCTAGGAACGGCTGATACGGCCTCACCATCGCCATTGCCAGAGTCAAGTCCTGCGTTGCGCCCACCAGAGGAAGCAGCACACGTCAGATGGTGACGTGTGTGTGTGGCTCAGCAACTGGTGGCCCTTGTCAGTTGTCACCTACCTCAGGGGGGCTGAGCTGGTACAATCTCTGCTTCAGGTACTGTGGCCCGAACCGAAATGTCTCCACGGGGTGCTGGGGGTCGCCGCTGGTTTCGAATTCGGAGTCCAAGTGGCGATCCGCTGGCTGTTCTTCTTGCAAAAACTAGAGTTTTCAATCAGGAAATCATGGTTAGAGCTTGACCCTTTCTTGGCGTTTTCGACGAAACAACCAGACAATCCTCGGTCTCGGATTTCCATTTTGTTACCAGCTCGAAGACGAACGCTATCGGCTTCCCAGCGGAGGGCATGCCGGTCGAGACGAAGACGGCGACGGCGACCCTGTCCGGGTACCGCTCCATGGCCAGCGCGAGGCTCAGCCCGCCAAAGCTGTGGCCGACGAGGACCGCCTTCTCATCGGGCGGCAGCCCGGCCACAGCGGCCAGGAGCGGCCGGCTGTACTCCTCGAAGGACGGCACCTCCTCGGCGCGCCCGGGGCTGGCGCCGCACGCGGCCATGTCCAGCGCCGTCACGCAGTGGCCCGCGGATGACAGGAGGGTGGCCACCTTGTACCAGCACCAAGCGCCGTGGCAGGCGCCGTGCACCAGCACGAAGTGGTGCTGCTGCCGCTGCTGCTTCGTGCCGCTCTCCATGGTCCTCTACTCCTCTGTCCTCTGCGGTTGGTGGGATCAGGGCGCAAGTACACTTTGATCGGAGGAGGAAGAGGTGAAACATCCCTCGTCTTTGACCTGGTGGCACGGTGATAGAACAGGCGACACATCCCTAGTCTTGTAACCAGGTGCCACGGAAAAAAGTCATGCTTGATGTTACACCTTTTGTTTTTAAACTCAATAGTTGGAGCTCTCTTAGATTGATCATCAAGGCAGTATTTCCTTCGTCTCTTAATAAATCAATTCTTAGAATTACTTTAAATCATTTTTTTGAAGTTTAACCAAATAGAAAGATATAGCACGACATCAAAAGAACAAATCATGAAAAATATATTTCATTGTGTATCTATTGATATTAATTTGATGGTATAAATCTTTGCGCCTTTTCACATAAATTTGATCAAACTTAATTTTTTTTGACTTCAAACAACTCTAGAAATTAAATTATTCACCCTTAGAGTAGATCAGTCTTGACTAATGACTATCCATGATGTGCTAGCTGACCACATTTGGTCTGACCCTAGCCTGACACATGCTATAAGAATAGAGAGGGCCACAACACCTAAGATTATCTTTTTTCTCATGTTGTAGCCACTTATTAATCTAGATCCCTAAGGCTGACACCTAAGATTATCGAAGGAGGAAGAGGTGAAACATCCTTCGACTTGTAACCAGGTGCCACGGAGGAGGAAGAGGCGAAACATCCCTCATCTTGTATCCAGGTGCCACGGAAAAAAAGTCATGCTTGATGTACACCTTTTGTTTTTAAACTCAATGGTAGGAGCTCTCTTAGATTGATCATCATGATAGTATTTTCTTCATCTCTGAATAAATTAATTCTTAGGGTTACCTTAAATCATTTTTTCAAATTTAACAAAATAGAAAGATATAGCATCACTACCGGAAACAGTATCTTTACCGAGCGTCATATTCTTTGCCGAGAGCCAAATATCGGGCGCTCGGCAAAGAATCCTTTGCCGAGAGCCTGCGCTCGGCAAATGCTAGCTCTCGGTAAAGCAAGCTTTGCCGAGAGCTCGACTCTCGGCAAAGATTGGCTCTCGGCAAAGCCAAACTTTGCCGAGAGCTCGACTCTCGGTAAATAAAAAATCTCGGCAAAGCCCCAACCCCACAAACGGCACCCTTACGCCGTCATCTTTGCCGAGAGCCTGCTATTAGGCTCTCGGCAAAATATTTTCTTTGCCGAGAGCCTCAGCCAAGGCTCTCGGCAAATTTTTTTTTGGATTTTTGGTCCCAAATTTTTTGTGCAGCCTTGCTACAGTATTAGAAGCCAAGATTTGAAATTTGGTGTATTTTCCATCCCTCTTGCTATATTTCGTATATTTTTTTCATTTTCTTGATTTTTTTCGCAAGACGCACATTTGTACTGCAGGTGCATGAAATAATGAATCTCAGCGATTCAAAAAATTATATTCATTCTTCCGAGGGTATTTCGACGCCGTATCTAGGGACATACGCGGAAACTCGACCATCTCGTGCACGCGACATGGCGACCAAGTTGCGTGAGATTTGATTTAAAAATATATAAAATGTGAACGGAGTCGGAAAATCATGAAAATGGACGGAAGGCCTTGACATTGCATGTAGAAGCTATAAATTTTTTTTGAAAATGTTTGAAGCAAGTTGTGCTGTAAAATGGTAGAAACCCTTAGATCTCCACATGTGATAACAAGATATCGCATGCGGAGATCTCAGAGTTTCAACCATCTTGTGTCACAACTTGCTCCAAACATTTCCAAATTATTTCCATAAACTCTATGTATCGTGTCAAGGCCTTCCGTCTATTTTCATGATTTTCCGACTCCGTTCGCATTTTATATATTTTTAAATCAAATCCTACACAACTTGGTCGCTATGTCTCGTGCACGAGATGGTCGAGTTTCCGCGTCTGTCCCTAGATATGGTGTTGAAATACTCTCGGAAGAATGAATATCATTTTTTAAATCGCTGAGATTCATTATTTCATGCACCTGCCTTTCAAATGTGCGTCTTGCGGAAAAAATCAAGAAAATAAAGAAAATACGCGAAATATAGGAAGAAGAATGGAAAATACACCAAATTTCAAACATGGCCACCTAGTACTATATCAAGGCTGCAGGAAAAAATTAGGAGCAAAAAACCAAAATATATATATATATTTTGCCGAGAGCCTCCTGAAGCTCTCGGCAAAGAAAATAAAAAAAATAAAAACTCTTTGCCGAGAGCCGCCTGACCTAGCTCTCGGCAAAGAGTTTTTATATATATTTTGCCGCCTGACCTAGTTAAGAAATTTTTAAAAATTATATATATTTTGCCGAGAGGTAGGTCAGGCGGCTCTCGGCAAAGAGTTTTTATTTTTTTTATTTTCTTTGCCGAGAGCCTGGGCCTGGTTGCTCTCGGCAAAGAGGCTCTTTGCCGAGAGCCTTGGCTAGGGCTCTCGGCAAAGAAAATCAAAAAAAAAAAGAAAAACTCTTTGCCGAGAGCCGCCTGATCTAGCTCTCGGCAAAGAGGCTCTGAATCAAAACCGCCGCCCGCGCCCCTCACCCCTCACAAACGCGCCTCTCGCCCCCGCACCCGCGCCCCTCACCCGCGCCTGTCGCCCCCGCCAGCCCGTGCTCCCGCCCCCGCGCCAGCGCCGCCGCCGCCGCCGCCCGGCCGCGTCCTCGCCCGGCCGCCCGGCCGCGTCCTCGCCCGGCCGCTAGGAGCCGCCCCCGCCCCCGCCGCCGTCCACGGAGGGGAGCCGCCGCCGCCGCCCGGCTGCCCGGCCGTGTCCTCGCCCGGCCGCCCGGCCGCTCGGAGCCGCCCCCGCCCTCGCCGCCGTCCACGTCTCGGAGTGCCGGCGTTCGGGTACTTCCTCCTCTCCCTTGTGCTTACTTTCCTCCATTATATTAGTCATCTAAATCCAAATTACTAGCTTTCTAGAATGTTCAGGAGAGGTATAGTGTTAGCAGTAGCAGCGAATCTAACTAGAAATGTGATGAATGACATGACCGGGACTAGATTAGTAGTGAATCTAACTAGAGATGTGATGAATGACATTCTTGTGAAACTGCTTCTCTACTCGACTGTATGATCTGTCAGTTAGCATGAAAATCTTTCCGGTTCTGTGATGGTGTCACTCACCATGCGTTCAAGTTCTTGGATGTTTTGCTTCAGTTCACATGTAAATCTCTCCGGTTGCTTCAATTTTGCAACACTAGGATAATGAGCTCTTGCCATAAAAAGTTGATCTTTAAGCCTCTTGACAATGGCATCCTTCATTACTTCCCTATGTTCAGTAGACCAGAGGCAGTAACTTCCATATTCATGTTCACAGGACTTGGTATTCTCCTCATGCACTGCCTCTTGACCATGGTTCTCTTTCCCATTAACAGTACGTAGGATCCTGCCACAAAAGAATGCAGTCACATCTTCTAAGTGACGCCATATCACCACCTGTAGTGCAATGTCATATGTAGTCCAATCCATGCTAGAACCCATGAATTAAGTTACAATATGGTGTGTTGCTTTTACCTATTCATGTTGATTATTAAAGGCAGGTTTCTGTTGTATTTATGTTGCCTAGGGGCATCTTTTTGTGCTGAAGTTCATTACTTGTTTTCAGTCACTGGGATGTGCTTCGGGACGTGCTTGGCCTATCATGGTTATAAATGCTGCCTGTTGTCTGATATTATGCTTTGGCTAAGTTTGTTATGTTGATATTGTATTATACAAAGTTTTCTGTGGGCTAAGTCTGTTCCGATCCAATCGGGTAGAGAGGTCAGTAGCTAGGGGATTGGGGCCTAGAGTGGCAGCGGGGGAGGAGAAGATATGCCAAGTCGCGGACCCGTGGATGATCAGGGGAGGTGGATGCTGAAACCAAATATCCTATTCCGTTGTATGATGCTGATGTGCACAAGAGCACATAAGCTAGCGGGAAATCAAGTTCCGAGTCAGCCTGTTGGCTGGGAGTGGGATGCATTTATAAATTTGCAGTGGTCAATATTACTGTGCTTGCAACCGTAAGCAAGATGTTACTGTTCTTGCAGGGGTAAACACAGGACGGTATTGACGATAGGAAAACCGGTGTTTAAGATCCCTGAACCTGACTTGGAATTAGCTTAAAAACGCATCTACAAGTTTTCTACTTTCTAGACATTGCCCGTACACAGGCTGCAGTCCATCCTGTCCACCAGCAAGCTGATCTGGTCCAAAGAAGCGTCGATCTGGTCCCAAGACGAACATGGCGGAATCAGCGTCCCGAATCCTCCGATATATCCGCGAAAACAGCCGCTGCCGCTGCATGCTGTGGCTGTGCTCTTCTTCTATTTTGTACTGTGGATTCCTGCAGCGGCAGCCGCTGAAGAGGGCAGCCGAGGCTTACTGCTTAGCCGGTTAGCCCCCACAGCCACATAGGCTCAGACCGGTAGCGTCCCGAATGCAATGTTGGGTCATCGGTAATTCATGATACAGGAAGTCACTCCGCGTCGGACGCTCACGATGGTGGGCTGCCCGCACCAGCCATGCTACTGGCTCTAAAAAAAAATAGGCTGAAGTAGTGGCCGGTGTGACCTTATATTCATTTGAGTGAGGTAGCCTCATCCATTATTTGGGCGAGATTCTGTTAAAAAAAGGAGGTCGGCGAGATGCTAACCTAGCAATAAGGTGCTCTCCCAGCCACGAATACTGATAACAGATACACTAAATTAATTGAATCTGAAATGTTCAGAGACCATTGTATCTACTCCTTATGCAAGAATGGAAAATCTGCATCTGACTTGTTTATCTCGGACTACACTTGTTTCTACATTAGCATGTGATGAATTTCATGAATCAGAGTTGATAAGTTTATTCATATTATCATGGTATTCATTATATTGGCAGAATCTATTCATGGACTGCTGGTGTGTGTTTCAATTTCCTTTCTTAGGAGCTACCTAATAGTTGCAGGATCGTCCACTGCGGGTCTGCCTACACCGCTTCGCCTCACCACTGCACCGACTCATCACTGCGCCGCTAGCCTGACTCCACCGCCACCCTAGGTATAAATAACCTCTCCTCCCGGATAAGGGTCGTAGGTCATAAACCCAGTTAGGCGTCTCCCGTCCGAAAGAGATATAGTTGGAGGTATGCAGATCTCTGCATGTCGATAACTGTATCTGTTTCGGATTGTCCACATTACTTGGACAGCCCGCGGATGCGTAGATGAGGCTAGTTCTCATGGTCTGCCTTGATTCGAGACGGAGTTTCGGCATCACCTCCTTGTTGTTCTCCGGATACACACTCTCCCTACAGGGACGTGTATCGGGAGAACAGCGGGGAGGTGCTGTCGAAATTCTATCTTGGGTTGGGGCAGAAAATGAGAACTAGCCTCGCCTACGCATCCGCAGGTGGGATTAGGACCTATCCTCACCTATTAGATGACAATAGGATGTAAGTACTTGGATATAGATGTAAGTACTCGGATGGATGACAGTAGGATGGATGACCGTCAGTGGATGTACTCGGGCCGCAGAAGCAGGAGTGATTTCAGTGATGAATGGTTGCACAAGACAGATGCTTTCTTGAACCATGCATTTGGCCCGGCTCGGCGAGGAGAGATGAAAGTATTGTGCCCGTGCAGCAGATGTGGGAACCGGCGAAGGCAAGACAAGGAGAACATGGGTAAACATCTTCTGAACCATGGATTCACGCCGGACTACACCCGGTGGATCTACCATGGTGAAGTACATCATTTAAGAGAGGAGGAGGTGCGACCACGTCTGCAGGACTTTGATGCTGATGCTGGGGTAGCAGACCTGTTAGATGACTTCCAACAAGCACAGTACGCTGCAGGACGTACGGAGGAGGAGATGGAGAAGACCGCAAAGGTGTTCTACGACATGATGTCTTCGGCACAGAAACCCCTTCATGATCGGACAACGGTTTCTCAACTGGATGCCATTGGCCGTGTGATGGGGTTCAAGTCCCAGTTCAACCTGAGTCGAGAAGCGTTCGATGGTATGTTGGCCCTATTTGGTAGCATGCTTCCGGACGGCCACATATTGCCAAAGAGCCTGTACGAGTCACAGAAACTGCTTCGTGCACTGAAGATGCCGTATGAGCAGATACATGCATGTCCAAATGGGTGCGTCCTCTTCAGAAAAGATCTCAAGGATGCAGGTTACTGTCCGAAGTGTAAAGCGTCGAGATACATGGAGGTAGACGTTGGTGAAGGTCTGAAGAGACAACTTTCTATCCCCATGAAAGTCCTGCGTTACCTGCCGTTCACACCGAGGATCCAACGTCTCTACATGACCGAGGAATCCGCGAAACAGATGAGATGGCACAAATAGGGTACACGATACAGTCCTGAGAAGATGGTACATCCCGCCGATGGTGAAGCATGGGTCCACTTTGATCGCATTCATCATGACAAAACTAGAGAGGCTCGTAATGTTCGTGTTGCGTTTGCTACAGACGGTTTCAACCCCTATGGACTCATGGTTGCCCCCTACACCTGTTGGCCCGTCTTCGTTATCCCCCTCAATCTTCCCCCCGGTGTCCTATTTCAACGTCATACTGTCTTCTTGTCGTTGATAATTCCTAGACACCCAGGGAATAACATGGGTGTGTACATGGAGCCTCTGATTGATGAATTGGAAACTGCTTGGAACGAAGGGGTATTGACATACGACCGAGCTTCAAGGTCAAACTTCACAATGCATATCTGGTACCAGTACTCACTGCATGACTACCTGGCATATGGGATATTCTATGCCTGGTGTGTCCATGGCAAGTTCTCATGCCCGGTTTGCAAGACAGCTATGAAATTTATCTGGTTGAAGAAGGGTGGCAAGTATTCGGCGTTCGACCAACATCGACAATTCCTGCCTCTTGACGATCCTTTCAGACAAGACACCAAGAACTTCACCAAAGGGGTCGTGGTGACAGATCCTCCACCCCGGATGCTGACCGGTGCCGAGGTTCATGCTCAAATAGATGCTCTCAAGTTCAATGAAAGAGACGATCGTTTTGTGGGGTATGGTAAGGAACATATGTGGACGCATAAGTCAGGCTTGGAAAGGCTCCCCTATTATGATGACCTTCTTCTGCCACATAATATTGATGTAATGCACACTGAAAAGAACATCGCCGAGGCACTTTAGGGAACACTCATGGACACTAAAAAGTCCAAGGACAACCCTAAGGCTAGATTAGACCTGGCACTCTTGTGCGATAGACCAAAGCAAGAGATGCGGTCTCCTCAACCCGGCAGGAGATGGACACGGCCCAAGGCCGATTTCGTCTTGAGCAGGCCACAAAGGAAAGAAATACTTCAATGGATCCAGACATTGACGTTCCCTGATGGATATGCAGCGAATCTGAAGAGAGGAGTCAACTTATCTAGTCTGCGAGTCCTAGGAATGAAGAGTCATGACTTCCACGTATGGATCGAACGCCTTCTTCCGGCGATGGTTCGAGGCTATGTTCCTGAGCCTATGTGGGTTGTCCTGGCAGAGTTGAGCTATTTGTTCCGCCAACTTTGTGCCAAGGAGATATCTCGGTCCATCATTGCTGACTTGGAGAAAGCTACACCTGTGTTGATCTGTAAGCTGGAGAAGATCTTTCCACCAGGCTTCTTCACTCCGATGTTGCATTTGATCGTACACCTCCCTAATGAGGTTCGAATGGGAGGGCCTGTGCATTGCCGTTGGTGCTATCCAGTCGAGAGAAATCTGAAGACTCTTCGCAAGAATTGTAGAAACAAAGCCAAAATTGAGGCTTCCATTGCAGAGGCATTCATTCTAGAGGAGGTGTCAAACTTCACTGAACAATACTACTCCGAGAACCTTCCTAGCGTGCATAATGCACCCCCTCGTTACAATGCTGGAGAAAATGAATCGAGTCTTAGCCTTTTCCGAGGCCAGAAGGCGTGACAAGTGGATCCACAGTTAAGCAATTGAACTATGAAGAGTGGCGAAAGATCATGCTATACGTGCTTACCAACCTTGATGAGGTGCAGCCGTACATGGGGTAAGTTCTCAACTATGTTCATTCAATTCGCCGACACTATTCTGCATCAAACACCCTTGTTTTTCTTCCGTACAGGGAATTTCTTCATCAATTCTGGAATGGGCCAAGGCCTATTTCTGACCCGATAGCCGAAACCCTAATTGCAAACGGGGCGGGGCAAGGGAGGCCTGATTTCATTTCTTGGTTCCGACAGAAGGTCCTGTCCAACCGAGGTCATACTTAGTCCGATATTCCAACTGGCTCCTACGTTCGGACTTAATAACGTTATACCTTGCTTCACCTTGCAGGCTCAGACCGATGCGTCTATGAGTCAACAGCTGAGACAGGTTGCAAACGGCTTTGACCGTAGGGTCAAGTCATTTAACGGTTACGACGTGAATGGATATCGCTTCCACACAGCGATATACGAGCAGAGTCGGCCCAATCGGAAAACCACAAACAGCAGAGTTTGTACTCCAGGCAATGACAACCGTGACTACTATGGAAGAATTGAAGAAATATATGAACTTTCATTTCACGGTGACAAGCCTCTGAATCCTGTAATATTCAAATGCCATTGGTTCGACCCTGGAGTAACGAGGCTCACACCAAATCTTGGGCTTGTTGAAATTCGACAAGATTCTGTCTATCTAGGAGCCGATGTGTATATTGTGGCTCAACAGGCCACGCAGGTTTATTACACACCATATGCGTGCAAAAGCAAAGAGCATATCTTGGGTTGGTATATTGTGCACAAGATATAGCCACATGCTAAACTACCTCTCCCCAACGATGAGGATTATAACTTCAACACAAACACGTATGATGGGGAGTTCTTTCAAGAAGCTGGGCTACAAGGGACGTTCACGATAGACTTAACCGAAGCGATGGAAATGGAAGTAGAGAATGATGACGAGGACGCTGGGGATGAGGTGGTAAATGAGAAGGACATACAAATGCTAGAACGATTCCTTTTAGGCGAAGCAAATGAAAACAACCTCCCGTCTTCGGATACTGAGGAGTACTTAGACATGGTTGACAGCGATGATGACACTTATGCTCCGGCTAATCCTGATGATGCAGATTATTTCTAATTCACGTAATATTATGTTATATTCTACTCCTGTTATGTTTTTTCTTAGGATCTAGGGTTTTATTTATTTTGCATATATTTCATTATGTTATTTCTAATACAATATTGTTTGTTCTGTTTAAATGCAGGAGGTCGAGCCAAGATGCCAGGCGGACGTCAGAGGTCGATGAGCTCCCTGTACCGGGCCTCGTAGGACGACGGGCCATCTCGGCAAAGGAGGAGTCGCCGCCGGAGGGAGCCGACTCCACCGGAGGACGAGGTGCCGGCCACGCCCGAGGCCGAGGCTTAGGCGGACGAGGGGCAGGAGGACCCCGAGCAGGAGGATGAGCCGTCGGGCGAGGCAAACGAGGGTTCAGCTGCCTCAGGGGGGTCCACACCCTACTTGCGAGGTCCCGCCAGCCTCCCGGCCCGACCGATACCACTTCACCAACGCCCAGTGATCCGCCCCGTTGGACAAAGGTACATGTTTTAACTACTCGTTCATATGATATGTTTAAAATTGAAATAGAAACTAATAATCTTTCTGTATCACTTGTGCAGGCATTGGGAGTTTGTGGAGGGTCGCGGCCGCAAACCCAATGGCATCCTGGGTCTCCTATGCCGCGAGCACTACCCCGGCATAGTACAGTATGCCGGGAAGAGAGAGCCGGCCTATACATTTGACCACTACACCGTCGTCCTAGACCCAAACTACCCAAACAAGGCGGCGAGGGTCAGAGCGGAGCTGTGGGTAAGTCTTCGTCACACAACATCGCATTCATCGTACTTTTCTTGAATTTCTTAGAGTTTGTATTGCATCTGTATGCAGGACTTCTATAGGTGTGAGCAGGGGAAGGAGGCCGAGGCGGAGGTGGTGAGTACAAGGTCCTGCAGGAAGCTCGTCACCGACATCATCTACGAGGCGAGACTTCAGGCCATCGTCAACTACAACGCCACGGTCGAAGGACGGAGGGTCTCAAAGGTCGAGGTGAGAGGCATGACGCTGAGCCGGGCGCAGTACATTCAGGTAAGTGATTCCTTTTGAGATTAAGCTATGCTCATTTCATCTGACGCTTATATGTGAAATACTTGATGATGTGCAGATGGTCCCCCAATGGTGCCAGTCGTTTCCCGAGTGCTGGGAGATGATCGTGGACCGGTGGCTCTCTGAAGAGTGGACCGCCCAGCACGCCGAGGCCCGGGAGGCGCGTCTGCAGATGCCAGGTGTACCACACCACCAGGGCAACCGCAACCTAGCCGAGTACGCACAAGCTTGGGTACGTGAAACACTTTATGTATTGTAACGCTCAAATGTTGCCTAATTACTAATCATCTTGTTGTCTTCCTCGCAGACGGCGTCACACGGTGGCCAGCCTTGCAGCACGTTCATGGCATACGCCATGTCCCACAAGGGCAAGGCCACTGCACCGAAGACCTCCTACAACCCCGACGACCCCCCCGAGGCATACTCCAACTCCAGCGTCCACACCCGCCTCACTGACTACACAGAGGCGGCAAGGGCGGTCCATGGGGCCGACTTTGATCCGGCCAGCGAGGACCTGGACGGAAGCCTCGTGATGAGGGTCGGAGGAGGGAAGAAGCACGGGCGGTATTGGCTTGGCAACGACGTCATCGACTCGTCCTCCACTCCCACTCTGTCCCAGCTCCGAGCACAGACCACGAGCGGGAGCGTCCCCATACGCCCACGCCCGTCGCCTTCGCAGTCGCGGGTCGCCGAGCTCGAGGTTATTTTTGTTTTACTCGTCGTACATTGATGTTTAAATGTTTGCATTGTTCTAACATTCCCTTTGTATTATC
This sequence comes from Saccharum spontaneum, assembly GCA_022457205.1. NCBI lineage: Eukaryota > Viridiplantae > Streptophyta > Magnoliopsida > Poales > Poaceae > Saccharum > Saccharum spontaneum. The sequence goes on from CM039588.1 coordinate 73,003,967, forward strand.
GCAGGCCCGCCTGGAAAGAGAAAGGGAGGAGCGCAAGCTCGCCGAGTCCCAGATGCGGTCTCAGATGGAGGCCCGGTTGGAGGCCCAAGCTAAGCAGATGCAAGATCTCATCACGTTCATGGCCTCCCAGGGCATGCAGGTGCCCGCGGCGCTCATGGCTCCTCCACCGCCGTCTCAGAACGCGGATTCTACTCCTGTGAGTATCGATTCCTCAGTGTTTTGTTTCTGCATTTGCTTGTCTGACATAGACATCTAATTTTTGCAGCCTCCATCGGCGGGTTTGAACAACCCGCAAGCGCCTGGATGGAACACGCCCGGGGGTCAAGGCGGGACTCCTTCTCCGGGGTGGCCAGGGCAAGGTTGGCCATGACTGTGTTTAAAGTGTCGTCTCTAGTAGATTGTGAACTTTAGAATGAAAACTTATTATGTTTCGATGATAACTTGTAATGGTTAACTTTCGTTTAGTTCAAATATTGTGATGAATGTGCTATATGCGTGGTGTATGTGAACGTGACATATATGTGATGAATGTGATATGTACATATGATATATGTGTTTATACGTGATGAATGTGATTCATATGTGATAAATGTGATTTATATGTAATGAATGTGTTTATACGTGATGAATGCGATTTATATGTGTAATGAAGTGGAAAATCAAAAGAAAAAAACCAAAATTTCTCACTTTGCCGAGGGTTGCTCTCGGCAAAGGCTACCTTTGCCGAGTGCAATGGTCATTGCACTCGGCAAAGCTGGGAAATATGACTGCAAAAATACCAATTTCCCAACTTTGCCGAGGACAATGACCGTTGCACTCAGCAAAGGACAGGCTTTGCCGAGAGCCTGGCCAGACTGGCCCTCGGCAAAGAGTTTTCCAAAAAAAAAGAAAATTCTTTGCCGAGAGCCGGCTCTCGGCAAACATTTTTCTTTTTTTTTTAAAAAAATGTTTGCCGAGAGCCTGGCGAGACTGGCTCTCGGCAAAGAATTTTCTTTTTTTTTGGAAAACTCTTTGCCGAGAGCCGGTCTGGCCAGGCTCTCGGCAAACATTTTTTTTTAAAAAAGAAAAATATTTGCCGAGAGCCTGGCCACACTGGCTCTCGGCAAAGAATTTTTTTCAAAAAAAAAACTCTTTGCCGAGAGCCAGCCAAATGGGCTCTGGGCTCTCGGCAAAGAAAGCGGGCCCGTTAACGGCGCCTTTTCTTTGCCGAGGGCCGTGTTGGCTCTCGGCAAAGAAGGCTTTGCCGATCGGGTTTTTGCCGAGGCAGTTTTGCCGAGAGCTGCTCTCGGCAAAGCCTTTGCCGAGGGTCTGAGAGACTTTGCCGAGAGCCTGGAGCCCTCGGCAAAGCCGCCACCTCCAGTAGTGCATGACATCAAATGAACAAATCATGAAAAATATATTTTATAGTGTATCTATTGATATTAATTTGATGGCATAAATCTTTGCACCTTTTCACATAAATTAGATCAAACTTAGTTCTTTTTTTGACTTTTGAACAACTCTAAATTAATTTATTGAGCGACAGAGGAAGTACCTGCCATCCCTCAGAGTAGATCAGTCTTGACTAATGACTATTCATGATGTGCTATCTAATCACATTTGGTCTGACCCCAGGCTGACACGTGCTATAAGGATGGAGAGGGCCACAACACCTAAGATTATCGTTTTTTCTCCGGCTGTAGCCACTTTTAATCTGAGGTCCCTAAGGCTGACACCTAAGATTATCGGAGTAGGAAGAGGCGAAACATCCCTCGTCTTGTAACCAGGTGCCACAGAGGAGGAAGAGGCGATACATCTCTCGTCTCGTAACCCGGTGCCACGGAAAAAAAAGTCATGCTTGGTGTACACCTTTTGTTTTTAAACTCAATGGTAGGAGCTCTCTTAGATTGATCAGGCAGTATTTCCTTCGTTGATGAATAAATCATTTTTTAGAATTACCTTAAATCATTTTTTTCAAGTTTAACTAAATAGAAAGATATAGCATGACATCAAATGATCAAATCATGAAAAATATATTTCATAGTGTATCTATTGATATTAATTTGATGGCATAAATCTTTGCGCCTTTTCACATAAAGTAGATTAAACTTAGTTCTTTTTTTGATTTCGAACAACTCTAGAAATTAATTTATTCAGAAACAGAGGAAGTATCTGCCATCCCTCAGAGTAGATCAGTCTTGACTAATGACAATCCATGATGTGCTAGCTGGTCACATTTGGTCTGACCCCAGGCTGACACGTGCTATAAGAATGGAGAGGGCCACAACACCTAAGATTATCGTTTTTTCTCCAGCTGTAGCCACTTATTAATCCTAGGTCCCTAAGGCTGACACATAAGATCATCGAAGGAGGAAGAGACGAAACATCCCTCGTCTTGTAACCAGGTGCCACGGAGGAGGAAGAGGAGAAACATCCCTCCGCTTGTAACTAGGTGCCACGGAAAAAAGTCATGCTTGATGTTCACCTTTTGTTTTTAAACTCACTGGTAGGAGCTCTCTTAGATTGATCACCAAGGCAGTATTTCCTTCATCTCTGAATAGATCAATTCTTAGAATTACCTTCAATCATTTTTTTTCTAGTTTAACCAAATAGAAAGATATAGCATGACATCAAATGAACGAATCATGAAAAATATATTTCATAATATATCTATCCTATACTCTTATAAAGCTAAACCCTACTAGAGATTTCTCTCAACATGCAAGCTATTCACATCAACAATCCACTACAACTTGCAATTAGCCAACTAGCACATGTAATTATGATAGTTATCTTTTCATCCATTAAACATGCATTTAGTTGTCAAACCATTCACCAAAATTAATTTAAGATAGTTTCATTCATTACATATATATAAATAGTCTAATTTCTTTTTATATTATCTGAAATCCCCGCAGCAATGCGCGGGTATTCTCCTAGTTGATATTAATTTGATGACATAAATCTTTGCTCCTTTTCATATAGATTTGATCAGACTTAATTTTTTTTGACTTTGAACTAATTCTAGAAATTAATTTATTCAGAGACAGACGAAGTACCTGCCATCCCTCAGAGTAGATCAGTCTTGACTAATGACTATCCATGATGTGTTAGCTGATCACATTTGGTCTGACCCCAGGCTAACACGTGCTATAAGAATGAAGAGGGCCACAACACCTAATATTATCGTTTTTTCTCTGGCTGTAGCCACTTATTAATCCTATGTCCCTAAGGCAGTCTCAGTGGAGAGTTTCATTGCGCTGTTTTCAGGACTTTCATGTCATATAGAATGAACTGAAAACTGGATGAAACACCCACTCTCAATGCAAAGTTTTATTCTATAGTTTCATAGGCATTTAATTCTGAGACTCATAGAGAGTTAGTAATCGTGCCAAGAGAGTTTCATTCCCATGAAACTCATTTCTTCTCTCTCTTCATCAAAACATTGTCATGTCATCAAAATATATATGTAACAGGCTATTAAATACAAATAAAACTCTTATGAAACTTTCACTGAGACTGGCCTAATCGATCCGGTGGGAGCATGGGCTCAGCTCTAAAGACCTGAGCCAAGTACCGATCATCACGGTGTGACGGCATATGAGTCTTCACCACCGACAACCACTAAAGGAGATCGGCGCCATGCCTCTTAGACAAGCCCCTTAGGGCATCGTCGTTGGACATGGTTTACTGCTAATTACATGTGATTAAATGCTAACTATGGATTATTTTTTTGATAGTGGCTTCATTCATTGATCAATTTCTGAATTACAATCAGCAGCCATCAAGGCCGAGACACATTCCGGTGCAAATTGCCACCACCCGACACGTGTTTCGCTTGTGGCCTGTTTTACTAGAACATGAGCTATTTTGTTACAAGATCTGCTAATGAAAGAAAACTTAAACTCATGAAACAAAGAGCTCAACTCGCGGATTTCCTTCAGTATCGTCACCACACTAGAGCGTTGTTTTCACCCACTGACCACAGCTTCAAAAGCTCCTGACAGTCAGATTCCAGCCATACCCGTTGGGCACCCGCTTGTTGCGCCAACACCAGTCCATCGCGATAGGCTAAAGCCTCCATGGTTAAGGCGTCAAGAGAGTTTCCATACCACTTGGCGCAACCTCTAACGAAGTCACCATTGTCATTCCGAAGCACAACACCTGATGCTCCTTTCCAATGCTCGTAGAAAGCGCCGTCAGTATTACATTTAATCCACCCCGACAGTTGCATCTTCCAGCTTTTGTCCGACTTCAACGTCGTGGTCAATCGGGGGTCACGTGAACTGCCAAAGATCAAACGCCATATCCACTGCCCACTGAACTGCCGCTCTGATCGGCATAGACTGCTCCCCATGTCTCCTCTTATTTCTCTGCGTCCACAGCGAATACATTCCAATGATGATCATCGTTTGATTTTGTTTAGAACCAACCCTCCCTATAACACCCTAGGTGTTAAGCATGCATTAAGCATTTCAAATCATGATAATGAGCGTCATCTTGCATTCATTATCACATGGAATATAAGTGTAACATTAAGTTGAAACATGTGAAACATGGATGTTGCAATTGCTTGTTTAAATATAACTATGCCATGGTTATGCTTATTATGCTAGTAATACATGTTTGATTATTAGTACAAATCATTTAAAAATATTTAGCATAAAATTTTGAGCAAGTTTGGTATTCAAAATTCTCTTAAATTTTGCTTTTAAAAATAATCTAGAAAAATAGAAATTTGATTTAAAATAGACTTTGAATCTCCATTTCAAAATCTGTTTGGAATTTCAAAATGTGCCCTAAAGCAATGTTGTAGAGAATTAAATTTTGAACAACTTTTGTTTCGGGGTCAAGTTTTGAAAATGTCATTTTCTACTTTAAAATTTGAATTTGGGAATGTTTAGTAAAATTCAGATTTGAAAATAGAAAAGAAAAGGGTTTTCTTGCTTACTGGGCCGGTGCCCCGCTTACGGCCCACCAGCGCAGGCTAGCCCAACCCAGCGCCCGCGCCCGCGCGCGCTACGCACCGGCGTCCCGACCGCGCTCAGGAGGTGGCGGCCGCACGCCGTCGACGCCAGCCGGGTGGCGCCCGGTGGCCCCCGTGGCCGCGCTCGCCTTCACCCGCGCCTCGGCTCACAAGTCCGCGCCCGCTCACTCCTCCTCCACTCCCTCCTCTCACCAGCAACAGTAGCAGAGCCCGAGCGCCCGCCTCCGCCCCCGTGACCATGCGTGCGCTCGCCGGAGTTGGCCGCTCCGGCCACTACAACTCACCGCCAGAGCCTCTATCTTCCTCCGAGCATCGTCTTCCCTTCGCACAATCCGTGCTCGCCTTAGCTCGCCGTGGTATAGCCCCTATCCTCAGTAATCGCTCGCCGGAGATCAGGCCGGCTCACCGGAGAAGAACCGCTCCATGGGCACCTCCCCTCCGCTTCACCTCCCGTCCTCCTTTCTCGTGCATGAGCCCCCCACCGTGTCCCTGATGCTCTCAAGCGCCTCCACGCACCTTGCCGTGGCCGGGAGCGCCTCACCGTCAGCGACCCGCGCCGCTGCTCCACCATGCACGGCGGCGGTCGGCTTCCCGAGCTCATTGGGCCACGCCGTGGGCACCGTTGGATTCGCGCGAGAGTGGGGATCACGCCGGTCATCTTGGCCTGGCCGGAGACCTCACCGTTGGCGAGGTCACGCCGGTCAGCGCCGTCTCCACTTGGAGCTGGCTGACGGGTGGGGCCCCTTTGACCCCAAGGGCTCGCCTGTCTGTCTCTCTACGCTGATCCGGGGTGAAGGAGCGGGGTGCGCGTAGAAGTTTTAGCCGGGTGGATTTTCGGGTTTAAAAGAAAATCTTTTCTAGAAATTGTGAAAATACTTCCAAAAATAATATCTTGAAACATATTGCTCCAAAAATGATAAAACCAATTTTGGTAGACTTCTTAGGAATAGATCTATAGCATAAAAATATTGTATGTCAAATTTGTGATACTTTTGTATAGAGTTTTATTTAATTATTATAATTGTTGTTTTCTTAGAAAATGCATAATAAATCATAGGAAGCTCAGAAAAATATGGTTTCAGTTTTGTTAATCTTCTTTAGTGATGTACTTTACATAAAAAATATATGTTATGCATGTTCTGTAGAAAATTTTTGAGGTGTAATTCAAGTGCCTTTATTGGCTAATTTTTGTTATTTTTGCTAGAGAGAGAAAGTTGTATAAAACATGCCTATGATAAATTTTGTATAGTGTTTGTTTACTATGTAGATCATGGAAAAATTACTAAATCTGTTGTTTAATACTTTTCATAGTACAAAGTATTTTCATTCTTATTTATAGGCCATCGCTTGTCATTTTTGTGTAAGTTGTTTTACATATCCAAATGTCATGAAAATTTTATGGTAGGCTACTTAGAGTAGAACTATGCTACTGTAATTTTTATAGATCTTTCTATGCACTAGAAATATGGGTTGCTATTGTAACCATGGTTTAAATGGATTATCAAGTAATATTCTTTATATATATTTAGTTTAATAATGAAGTTTTGGTGTATCTTTGAAGCACCAAATCATTTAATGATGTTGCTTGACAAGTTAATGTGGTTGAGTTGATAAAGTGTAGTAGCACTCATGTTATGGTTATATGTTAGTTGACATAAAAGTAACTGGAATTATTAGTAGAAGAGAATGCAGTAGATGACATGCACTAGTGGTAATTATCATGTGAATTACGTTGACTACTTTGTAGAATACTTTTTTCTTTATGTTATCCAATAAGGTCGATGTATTCATCCGCATATCATGTCATCATGATCGTCGCCCATTTGCATCTGATGCACCGTTTGCTTATTCACTTATACACCTGCATCATTCAGGATCGTAGGAGAAAATGTTAGTAGCAGTGCAAGAGGAATAGACTGGGTCCGATACACAAGAAACCCAGGCACAGGAGGTGCCTGAGGTAGACGAGCAAGAAGAGGATCTACCTGAGTGTGTGGACCACCAACCCAGTTCCTTCGAACGAGGCAAGCCCCGGAGCATTCTAAGTCTCCTACTTTATAAAAACAATCCTTTACATATATAAGTTTATATATTGTTGCATTAGGTTATAAGAGTTGGGTGTAACCGTTGATGCATCTATTACTATCCTTGTCTACATTATTACCTACGTAAGTTTAGGATCGAATACTGCTTAGCCCTATTTAGACCGGTAGCGATCGGTGATTTCCGGTCACATGCAATTATAGGTGGTTGCTGGAATGCTTTAGCTATAGAATGGATGATATCCTGGAAATAATCATGTGTTGATGGATAATTAGAGATCGGACGAAAAAGTTAGAGGCAACCAGACAGGGTTCTAGGGTGCTATTAGTTTTCCGTGTGTGTCGGTTAAGGACCGATCCTCCTTGTCATGTTGAACGCATGCCTCACATTTAGCTGGCCGAATAAAGTACTTTTCGACCACGAAGCTAGTGACACTTTTTGGGCCGGGTTAAACTCGGATTGGCAGACTGGTGTCGAAGGGGGTAAGACAGGGACACGAAGAGTGAGCCTAAGGTGCGTCCTAGTAGTCGGGCGGTCCCTGGTAAGTGCGGTCCATGATTGTTACCCCGCGACGTTTACCTGGAAGGTGTCATTGGTGACCTGCAACTCACTTTAGCGGGTGAGTGTGGATTGTGTGAGGAATAAATCACCAACTGGTTAGGAATCGATTCAAATCGACATCGCTCCTGGATAGTGAGCACTTGACTTGAGTTACGACATCGTAGTAATGATGATAGAACACTGATGGTTATATGGATGATGTTGAAAATAATAAATTCCAGTGGTAACTGGATGTTATTGGTTAATCAAGTGATTGCTATAGCTTAGGTGCTTACATAGATGGATAAGTTATAATAAACATGATGCAAATTACTTAAAATGGTTTAGTCATGATAGCTTAGGCTTTTTGCAAATGAGTCAGCTAGTCCACTAAAAGAAAGTCTTGCATACTCCTTGATGTCACCTTATTTTTGTTTATGACGGGTAAGTCTAGCTGAGTACTTTCTCGTACTCAGGGCGTTGTTCCCATTATTGTTGCAGATGGTCAGATGTATTACGGCTATTGCATCAACTGCCTGTATCCGGCGATGGGTGACAACTAGGACCAAGGGCAATGGTCACTCCGTATGTCTTACCTAATGCTTTTGTGGAAAATGACTATCTCCTGGCACTGTATTTGAATTAAGTGTGTGTGGTTTATGAAACTATTAGCTTCCGCTACTTTATTTGAAGTTGGTTTGTAATAACTTTATGTTCTAAACTCTGATGTATTCAACTGTCGTTGCGAACTTTATGTAATATGTAACTGTGGCTGCTAAACTTATACGATCTTGATTTGTATGTTGGTTGGTTTGAAATCCTTCGTGGTTTCACAGACTACCGGGTTATACAGGCTTAAGTTTGCTAAATTATCTGCTTCGACGGGTGATTTTCTTACTTAATTTCGTATAATTGGTCGGTTCTGTTACACTCCCACACTATAAGTCCTACGCCCACGTTATAGGATGGAATGCCGGGAGTTTGACACCAGTTAGGTCCTTACCCTGATTCCAAAACGCCCGAGCCACCGTGCATTCAGACAATACATGTCTTATTGATTCCTCGTTAGCACTACAAACCTCACAGAAAGCAGTTGGCTCAATATGTCTATGGTGTAGAATTTGTCGAGTCGGTAGGAACTCATGGATCACTCTCCACCAGAAGACTCGAATCTTCGGAGGGACCTTCAGTCTCCAAATTTTCTTCCAAATCTCATTCTCAGAAACACTTGACACATTCACATCATTGTCGCTAATTCGCTTTTTGTCAAGTAGTCTGTAGGCTGACCTGACGGAGTAAACTCTGTGTTTTCAGGCTCCCACGTCCACACATCTTCTTACCGAGGCCACGCCAGCAGTGGCGGATCCAGCAATCAAACCCTGTGGGGCCAGCTAGTAGACACTGTAGGGCCAAGCCATATAAGCTACAGTAAAATTCTATTAGTTTCATCAAAACCTGTGGGGCTAGGTGGCCCCACAGCTATAGCCTGCATCCGCCACCGGCGCCAGAGTACGCAGGATGGCTACCTGCCTGATCGTGTCCTCGTCCCACTGTCCATCAGCTAGTAGCAAATCAGACACCATTGACACCTGCTGGCCATCCTCCGGTGTAAGCGGTTTGCCCCCAAAATGGTTCGGGAGCCACCTGTCTCGCTAGATGCCTGTCGATGTTCCATTGCCAATTCTCTTGATAAGCCCTTGAGTTAAGACCTCCCGACTAGAAAGGATCCCCCGCCAAGTATGACTTGAGCGCTTCTTCCTCGTGCAGGTTAGGAAATCACCATCATGAAAATAGCTTCCTTTGAGCACTCTCTCACATAAACTTTCCGGATTAACCATCAAGCGCCAACCCTGTTTACCGAGCATTGCTCTGTTAAAATTCCCTAGGTCGTGGAAGCCCATCCCTCCCAACATCTTCGGATAAGTGAGGCGATCCCAGCTTAACTAGTGAATGTGTCTACTATCTTTCCTCAAAAAATGTGTCTACTGTCCGCTGAGCTGCCCCACCAATAGTTGGCGATGGGTGACTTCATCTTCCTGCAACGATAGCAGAAAACAACTCATAGAATATGTCGGCACTGCCTAGGCTACATATTTCAGAATGACTTCCCTCCCAGCGCAGCTCGCTTCCCTGTCGCTCCAATTGCCAATCAAATTCCGAATTCTAGATGGCATGAATTCAAAGGCTTCAGAGGTAGACCTGCCAACTGTCGTCGGTACACCTAGGTACTTCTCTGCTAACTATGGATTAGGTATTCATGTGATTAGGCTAATTAAGATCTTGATTAAGAATTGAGTCTATCATTTGGTATCAAAGCCGTTTAGCCTATCTGTGAACCCTAATTTTCAATTAAGTAATAATTAAATTCAGATTATATCTCTATATGACTAATTCCATAATTAATTGCTTATGTTAAGCCCTAAATCCTTTGAATTAAGGGTAATTGTGCCTCTATTAGTCAAAATTTAGAAAGTTTACAAGCTAATTGTTGTTCTGGTTAGCCCAATTAGTAGCTAGGGTTTCGCTTAGCACTGCTAATGGGTGGTTGCCATAATTGAAATCAAATTTGCAAACTAAGTCAATTCTTCTAAAATCTCAAAACCCTAGACATAAATCCCAAACTTCTTCCCCAAAATCAGAGAACCTTACAATCATGTCAGAAGTTTTCTTCTGGATGCAATGGATAGAGAATCTAATCTTATTTCATCGTGTTACTCCAAACTTCTGTCTCCATTTATTTATATGAAACAAGCGTACCTGAACAAACATTTTGCCCATAGGCATTTACATGATATATAAGTTTCAGATGTACTTGTCGGCTATCTCCATGAGAAGTTCTGACAGCTCCCTTGGCTTTGAGAGCCAAGGTTCAATTTATCGGTAGAAAAAAAATACCGGAGGTCACCGATAAACGGGTTTATCGGATTTATCGGAAAATTTCTCGGTCAAAAATAAAACAAAATAATACCTAATTTCACTAGAAAATTATATAAGTTGTATGTAAAGCATTTAACATCAAGAGCTAACACATAATAGTATTGGTATAATAGAGTATCATACTTTTATGTAGGTGGACTAGTGAAAATTGGAATCTCGGCGATAAATAAATTTTATCGGACCTCAGCGATAAACGGGATTATCGGGTTTATCGAAATTTTATCGCCGATAAAATTTTCCCTGTTGAGAGCATTGCCATATGATCAGCTCCCTGCAACCCCGTCACCTCCGTGCCGGCGTTCAGCGACGCCATCCGCCGCTGGAAGCCTGCCAGCAACGACGACGCGTCATCCTCGGCGACGACGCACACCCGCCTCACGGCGCAGTACCGCTCCGCCGTCAGGACGTCCCCGTTCATCGTCGTGTCGTCTCGGAACCGCTGTGACGGCCTCACCATCGCCATTGCCAGGGTCAGGTCCTGCGTTGCGCCCACCAGAGGAAGCAGCACGATGGTGAACAGACCACCTGCAGGATGTGTCGTGTGTGTGTGGTGTGCCTGAGGAACTAGTAGTGGCCATTGTCACCTACCTCGGGAGGGCTGAGCTGGCACAGTCTCTGCTTCATGTACTGTGGCCCGAACCGAAATGTCTCCACGGGATGCTGGGGCCTGGGGGTCGCCGGCGACGCTGGTTTCAAATTTGCAGTTTCAATAAAATCCCTGCAGGGGCTTCGGCCCCTCCAGTTCAGTCAAAAAAAAAAAAAAAATTGACCCCTTCTTGGTCTTTTCGACGCAACAATCAGACAACCATTTCGTTACCTGCTCGAAGACGAACGCCATCGGCTTCCCAGCGGCGGGCATGAGGGCCGAGACGAACACGGCGACGGCGACCCTGTCCGGGCACTGCTCCATGGCGAGCGCGAGGCTCAGCCCGCCGAAGCTGTGGCCGACGAGGACCGCCTTCTCCTCGGGCGCCAGGCCGGCCACAGCGGCCAGGAGCGGCTGGCTGTACTCCTCGAAGGACGGCACCTCCTCGGCGCGCCCGGGGCTGGCGCCGCACGCGGCCATGTCCAGCGCCGTCACGCGGTGACCCGCCGATGACAGGAGGGTGGCCACCTTGTACCAGCACCACGCGCCGTGGCAGATGCCGTGCACCAGCACGAAGTGGTGCTGCTTCTTGCTGCTCTCAGTCTCCATAGTCGTCTCTGCTCTGTGGTTGGTGTGATCATGAGTTCAGGACCTTGCTCGCGAGAACATTTGGATAGGGGGAGGAAGAGGTGAAACATCCTTGTCATGTAACCAGGAGATATTGTGGAGAGAATTCTATATGTGCCACTGGAAAACGTCATGCCTGATGTACTCTCTTCATGCCAATGGTCGAAATTTCTCAATTTCTAGTTTTTTTTTCTTTTCTTCTAGTGCTTGAGTTAGTGAAAAGTTGTAGGCAGCTGACTTTCATCTAGACCTCGCAAAAAAAAAAGTCTCAATGATTGAACACTTTTCTACTTACTACATCTGTCCGAAAAAATATAAATCTGGACCTTGCATTCTTGCCTTAATCAAAATATCTAAAATTTTACTAAGTTTATAAAAAAAAATAGTCTCAATATTTGTATGGCACAAAATAGGTATTGTGAAAAAAAATATTTTTCATGACAAATCTAACAGCACTTGTCTGGTTTGGTAAATATTGATACTTTCTTGTATAAACTTGATCCAATTTAAAACAGTTTGACTCGACTCGTTATGCAAAAATTGTCTTTTTATAGTAACCAAGGGAGGTTTTGTTGTTGTTGTTGTTGTTGTTGTTGTTTTGGAGTGAGTTTTAGTGACAAGCTATATCCAGCTGACTTTCCTCTAGTGAGCCGGTATACGTAGGATCAATGTCTCAATGATTGAACACCAGTTCACATATCAAGGGGAGATTAAGCTAGACATTTTCCTGAAAAAGAAAGCAAAAATGGACTCCTTTTGAAATTTAATTCTCAAGATTCACACATAAAAAATCGATCCATATCCCGAGTACGAGCGTCTATCTAGGACAAAATGATGGCAGAAAAACAAAAACATTTGCTTTTGTAGCAGCATGAGCAAGAGTTGATCGCTAATAATTCCCCAACTAGAGCAGTAATGGACGCTTCCTCTGTCAACAATACTTGTCAGCTACTTCCAAGATGAGTTGGGCGAGCTCCGCTGGCTTGGAGAACATGGGCATGTGATCAGCTCCGCCAATCGCTTTCACCTCAACGCCGGGGCCGCCGGAGGCCGCCGCCTCCCGCTGTTCCTCCGCCGGCCACGTCCTGTCTTCGGGCTGGTTCGGCTGGTGGAAAAGCCGGCTGGTTTCGGCTGATTCAATAGTGTTCTGTGAGAGAGAATAAGCTGAAACAAGCTGAAACAAGCCGAAATATGACCAGCAGAACAGGGCCTTCCTCGGCGACGACAAACACGCGGCTAACCGTGCCGTACCTGCTCTCCGTCAGAACGCTCTCCCCTGCCATGGCCTCGTCGCGGAGGAACATCTGCGCCGGCCTGAGCAGCGTCTTGGCAAGCGTCAGGTCCTGCATTGCGACGCGCCGGCCACTCCAAGTGATTTGCCAAGATTTAGCTGTGTGAATTTGTGTTACCTCTGCAGGGCTGAGCTGGTACATCCTCTGTGACATCCATTCCGGGCCAAGCAGGAATGCGTCCGCTGGGTTCTCCGAGCCTCTCTCCACGACTCCGAATGTGCTGTCCAGGAAGGAATCCGGCGTAGAATCTCCTTTCAGATGCTGAAATACATGGTGATTCTATTTATATATTTTTCGCAATACAGAATTTGCTTGCATCTACTGTAGCATGAGGCCTGGGCACTGATCTGGACCTGTTCCAAGACCGTTGACATGGGGCGACCGGGGACCGGCATGGGCGCGGAGACGAAGACGGCGACGGTGACCTTGCGCGGGAACCTCTCCATGGCGAGCGCGAGGTTGTGGCCGCCGAAGCTGTGGCCGACGAGGACCAGCCTGTCGCCGTCGGGGGCCGCTGCGACCGCGTCCAGCAGCGGGTGCGAGTAGTGCTCGAAGGAGCGCACCTCGTGCAGGCATGATGGGTGAACGCCCGACGCCGCCAGGTCCAGTGTCGTCACGCGGTGGCCGTTGGACTCCAGCGCGGTGGCCACTTTGTACCAGCACCACGCGCCGTGGCAGAGGCCGTGCACCAGCACGAAATGGTGCCGCCCCTGGCTGACACTGTCCATCTGTTTGGAGAGGAGTTTAGGACAGACAACATACAGTGGCAAAGGAAGATGCCAGCTGAGTAGCGAAGGAAGAGGCTAATTACCTGTTTATTGGCTATATTGTCAGCTGTATGATAGTTGATAGATGGCCATAAGAGCATCTCCAACGACTTGGTAAAATTCATTTGCCAAATCATATGGTTTGGTAAGTTGCTATTTTTTTTTGACAACTAGAAAAAGTCTTCTCTCTAACAATTTGCTATTCCAACTAGGTAAACTTGAAAAAAAAAATAGGCCCACCAAGTTGGAAAATCCAACTCGTGATTCTTATTCTGCTCGCGCGACCGTCGGCCTCCTCGCGCGACCGGCCACGACGGACTCCAAATCAGGTTCCATCCGGCAACAGGACCTGCACGTCGACAGCACCAAATCGCCCAGTCCAAATCAGGTGCTCGTCAGGTGCTTGTCCAGTACCTGCTGTTGCTGGCCGACAGCAGATACTCCTGCTGATTGAGGACGAGTCAAGCGTCGGGCATCTGCAGCAAAAGTGACAGGCTGATTGGACTGGAGATTCCTCGCGCCACAGATCAGAACAGGAGCGACGGGAGCGCCTGATCCCCTCCGTCTTTTATTCGCGCGGGGGAGGAAGTGCGAGCGCGCGCGGGAGACGACGTGCTCGCGCGGGATGGGAGCCGGCGACGGAGAAATTCGCGATAGCAACGCCAGTCTGCGCGCGTAAATATCCGCGTGCGACACCCGTGGATACCAACTTGGGATAAATAACAAGTTCATTTGAGGAGTTGTTGGAGAGAGATTTTTGTGATTTTACCAAATTTATAAGGATAGCAAGTTCATTTGAGGAGTTGTTGGAGATGCTCCTAGAGTTTGCCAAATCAACTTGGCATCCATCTATTTTTGGTAAAACAGGAAAAATTGTGCTCCAACAGTTTGGCATCTAACTTGACAAATTTTAGCAACTTGGCAAATGTCCCCCCTCCACGCGCATATTTGCGCGCTGAGCGCGAGCGCGCATCCGGCTTCGCGTGCGGGGCTCTTCGTTTCTTAGCGGGGCTCTTCGTTCCCTTAGCGGGGCTCTTCGTTTCTTAGCGGGGCTCTTCATTCGCTTAGCGGGCCTCTTTTTATTTTACCAAGTCCAAATGGCAAACTCTTGGAGAGAGTCCATTTTTTCACTTGCCATATATTTTAGCAAGTTACCAAATTATGATATTTGCCAAGTGAATTTTGGCAAACTCTTGGAGATGCTCCGTGGCCCCGTGTTTTGGCCCAGCCTAGGCATAGCTCAGCCTGACAACCATTCGACCCATGCCGGCCTGGTTCGACTATCGTTCGTAGGCTCAGGCTGGCTGTAGACCTAGGTGCCTAGCCTGATTACCTAGAGAGTAGAGACCAATTAAAAATTCATTCTATCCATCTTATAACGGTAATGTGTGGGTAGGGCATCCGTCCGGGTGTATCCATCCGGACACCCAGTTCCTGCAATTGACCCCAAACAAACAACGAACCTATGACCTCTCCAACTCATCTGTTTGCTGCGAATATTTTTCCACTCCCATGGCCTCCCTATCTCATCTGCCTGCTGTGAACATCCCCCACTCCCGATCGCAGCGGCAGCTTTCGCTGCGCTGTCCGCTCACAGTGGCCGCGTCCGCCGCGCCTGCGCGCACCATCCTCCGGCCCCACTCTGTCGCGACCATACTCGTCGCGGCCCATCCCGCGCCGCGCCCACCCTAATCTCACGCTGCGTCGCGGCTCCATCCCGCGCTGCGTGAGGCATCTCTTGCCGTGTCCCCGTCCACCTCGGCTGACGTAGCTACGGCGTGCACCGCGCCACCAGGAGGAGGTCGCCAGCCGTTGCTCTCGACGTCCCTATGATCCGAACTTGCTGGCTATCATTGTTCCACACCAGGTAGGCTGTGGCCACCGACGACGTTCTGTGTTTCAGGAGTTTCAGACTTTGTGTTTCAAGTATTTCATTTGGATGTTGCAAAAGTAGACCTACGATGTTGCATATGTTGCAATGACAATATATGCATGTTGCAAGCCTATGTTTCAGGTGTTTCAAACATATGTTTCAAGTGTTTTATCTGGATGTTGCATATGTTTGCTATGGCTCTATACGTATGTTTCAAGCAAGTTTAAGTGTTTCAGTTGTTTCAGACTCATGTTGTGTTTCATCTGGATGTTGCAAAAGTAGATCTCGATGTTGCGTATATTGCTACGACTATACATGCATGTTTCAAGTGTATATGTCAAGTATTTCATCTGTTTCAGAAGTATGTTACAAATGTTTCATCTTAATGTTTTAAAAGTAGATCTAGGAGATAACATGTTTCAATGACGCTGGTGGCTGGCAGACAGCTAGCTGCTAGTGCTGGGGACGCTGTCGTGAGTCACCGTGCAGGCACTTGTGGCCAGAAGACGCATTCCGGCGTGCATCTGCAAGCAGGGCAGGTGACGGGACCCACGTGAGGCATGGGAATGGGCGCGGGTGTGGGATGGGCTACTAGGGCGTGGGATGGGCGCGGTGCGATGTCCAGACATGGGGGCGCGGGGCCTGGATGGGATTGTGGACTTGGGTGGTGGGATGCGGTGCGAGGTTACACGCGGAAGTTGCGTCTGAACGTCCAAGCGCTAAGGTCCCTGCCACTTAAGTCCACAAACTTTATTTCTGAGTCCTAAGCTTATTAAGTGGTACACCACACTGGTTGGTATGTGTCGGGTACCTAAATTAGGGGTACCCAAAACCCACGATTAAAAGAAGTGAAACTCCGAGGAATCCGCGCCCTGAGAACCCCTAAAAAGGATCAGGTTAAGACCCCACCCACACGGATACGACGATCGGGGCCACACGCACGTACAGACGGGATGCCCTCGACTGCGCTCCGACTCGTACGAGGCTTGCTCGACGGGAAGCCTCGACCTCGGAAAAACTCCGACTCGCACAACCTAGGGTCGATTCGGTCGACCCCCTTACCCATCTACTCACCGACAAAGCATTTAATGTGACCATTCCCACCAACATGGCCACAGCGCCACCGGCGTGGGAGCGACGTCCGCGTCTAATCTTACTTTTAATGCTCATCCCGGGATGGGTAACGAAAGGCAGCCACTATTCCCGCTATGACTAGAACTGTCCGCCGGTCATATTCCGGGATTTCTAGGGCTCGGCCTTATCCATTTCTTGTCGACCCTCCTCAGCCACGCTCTGACCCAGCCTCGACCGCCATCAGTCGAACAAGGAACCACGACCCGTACATCAACCACAGGGAATCGCACGTCCACTACGGCACTCCGAATGTCCTGCCGTCCCATCATCAACATCACCAACAGTGCTCATTTTGGCTTCCCCTCCAAGACATCTCCTAGGGTTTGTTGTAAGCCTTATTCTCCCCTTAGTCTATAAAAGGGGAGGGCAAGGAGCTCTACGAGAGGGAGACAGGCAGGACATAGGACAGAAAAACAAGACAAACACTTCCCACGCTTCAGAGATCAACATCTCAAGCAACACTCCGTAGTACTCTTCCTTTGAGACTTGGGACAGGCTCCCTCTCTCACGGCTTGTAACCCCTACACAAGCACTTAGGTGCAAAGAAATACAATACTCTCCTCTCCCCGCTGGATGTAGGGCCTTCTTTCGCCCGAACCAGATAAGCCCTTGTGTATTCTCTTTGCATCACCATCCGGAGTAGGGAGCACGCAGCACAAATTCACTCGTCGGCTTAGGGCCCTCCCGGGTCCGAACACCGACAGTATGGTCTAAAAATAAACCCACTATGCATTATTTAACAAGTTTAGGGACTTTCAATGTACTGCTTAACAAGTTTATGGACTCATAAATACATTTTCAAAGTTTGTGGGTCCGAGTGACACCTCTTTACAATTACAACATCTCGTCATCTGACTTTTATCCTCGCCTAGACTCCTCTTCTCTCAGCCCCAAACCCTTGATGGATACCGGGCATCCTACAAGGTGTTTGGATCCATGGACTAAAGTTTAGTCTATATCACATCAAATGTTTGGATATCAATTAGGAGGACTAAACATGAGGTAATTATAAAACTAATTGCATAAGCCATGACTAATCAGCGAACATTCACCATATTAGAATCTAAGGAACAATCAGATAGGGATTATTTTTGTTTTCTTTTGGAAAAAAATTGTTTCCACAACTTTCTATTTTTTATAAAAGTTATAAAGTTACATGCCAATTTTTATGCATAACATTTTGCAGGACATAACTTATTATTATACCTTATAATTTTAAATTATTTTTAAGTAAAACTATTTGAAGATATTATTTTTTATATTCTTGGTTAAACTTAAAAAAAAATAAATTGTTCTAACTTAGAATTGCGTTCATCTTGGATCGAACAGAGAGCAAGTACATCATAAAAAGATTCGTAAAGAAATCAACCATTTTAGTTCTAGTTTTTTTTTTTGAAAGTCACCAGGGGGAGAGGATCCCCACCTGAATATTTCATTGCTCACTTAGTGCCTGCTGGCAAATATGAACAGATTTTACATCATTTGATCAATTGTGATCTAAATTGTTTTACATAGCATTTGTGAAGACACCAACCCAACGTTCAGCTAGCTCCCTGTCTTTCTTAGGCAACCTGGATTTCCAGAGTTTGGCATCAGAGATGCAAGCTGACAGCATTTGTTGATGCCCTGCTCTTTCTGATCGGAATACGACTCCATTCCTGCGCTTCCAAAGCTGCCAGCAACAGAGAGGGATGAAGGTCGCGAAGTGTTTCTGAGGAATATTGCTCGGGCACTGAACATTGTGAAAGTCATTGAGGCCACCAGAACTGAGAAGAGAAGGAGTTAGCCCAATTCTTTGCCAGAAATCTTTTGCAAACTGGCACCCCATAATGACATGTTCTGGCGTCTCCTCCATTTGTGCACACACTTCACAGACAGCAGTATCCACTGCATGTTTTTTGAGGAGATTAGACCTGCTATGAATCCTCCCTTGCATCAACAACCACGTAAAGAACTGAACCCGTTTTGGGGCATAACTATCCCATACAAATTTGGCCGCCGGAATAGGTGTTCCATCTCTTGATTTTAGAAGCCTATATTTACCATGCGGTAAACAGAAGGCGCCTGAATAGACCTCCTGAGTCATATTTACCATGCGGTAAACAGAAGGCGCCTTGTCTGCCATCCTCCATGTCACTGAACTGACAATTTTCAAGCAGTCCCCGAGCTTCCTCAAGTTCACCAACCGCCTGCACAGAGAGGCGTTCAACCAGGAAGTCTGAAGCATCAACTCCAGCCTCGCTCACCTGTGCAACTGAGAGCTTTTTCCGGATACAGTGACTGTATAGAGCAGGAAAACGATCCACCAGTGCTTCGTCCCCACTCCCCAGCCCATGCGTCATGCCAAAAGGAGCTGCGCTTGCCATTGCCCATGGTGACTGTCGTGGTTGCCTGACAGAAGGGAAGCAGTGCTCTTAGAGTATCCCAGTGATGGCCACACAACTCTCCGTCTAGCGATGCCAAGTAGGTCTTTTGCCTAGCTCAGATAGCCCATGCCGAGTCATCCGCAACAAATAGCCGGAGCAGTAATTTGAGCGGAAGGCAAACGTTCATCAAGCTGAGGTCCTTGACGCCGAGACCGCCATTCCCCCTAGACCGGCAAACTTTCTCCCACGCAACCAGACTTTGAGCTCCGGATGGAGCATCGTTGCCAGTTGCCACACCAGAGAAAGGATCTACGACGCTTGTCCATCAGCGCAATGACCCCGGGCGGGAGTTGCAGGGCGCACATTGCATAGATAATCAAGAACTGAGTTAATAAGAACCGTTCTTCCCATTGCATTAAGCAGGCTGGCTTGCCATCCCGCCAGGTAGCAATCAGTTTTGTCAATGCACGGCGAGAAGGCCCCAGCTGGGAGCTTGTGCACAGGAAGAGGTAACCCCAGGTCGTCTGTGGGAAGCTTACGCGTCTGCAACTTAAGGCTTTGTTTGGCTGCACACAAATCTACCCCAATCCACATGGTAAATTCCACCTCAATCCCTCCCAAACCACGTGGATTGAGGTGAATTTGTGTACAGCCAAACAAGCCCTAAAATGGAGATGCATTGTGCTGCCTTGGCTTCATTCATATGAATTGGAACTGCCGTGGTCTTGTTGTAATTGATTGTCAGTCCCGTAGCAGCAGCAAAATTGTCCAGGATTACCTTGAGGCTTTGCACATCTTCTGGTTCACCATGGAGCACAAGTGTGTCGTCCGCATACTGAAGAACGGGGCATGGAGCTCCATCAGCCAAAGGATGTCTCATAGAGTCGGTACTTCCTTGGATCAGCCATTGTAATACATCTGCAACAATTAAGAATAGGAACGGCGACAGTGGGTCGCCCTGACGCAGCCCGCGCCTACAGGTAATCCACAGACCAGGACAGCCGTTGACAAGAACAGCTGAGCGAGCTGAACGCCTGAACTGAGCAGGTGTAGAACCCAATCTTGCCACTTGGAGCTAAAACCTCTCGCCTGCAGAACCCGAATCCATCCTAGTGAACGGTGTCGAAGGACTTGGCAAAATCAATCTTTACAGCAATAGATGGCATGTTCTGCTTATGGCAATGCTATGACAATAGTTCCAGTTTGAACATTGATTGACCACCATATCGAAAAGTCTCGCCCTTATATTAAGAAAACGTGATGTAACAATGTTCAGATTTGTACATCTTATTTCATGATGTGTATGCAAGATTTGTACATCTCTCCGATCACCGATTCAGCAACCATCATTACTGATACTATGATCAGGCAGGGTTCAAATCAGAAATGCCTCGCAACTGTACTTGTTGGCTACCTCAACAAGCAGGTCCGAGAGGTCCATTGGCTTGGAGAGCATGGCCATATGATCAGCTCCCTGCAGGCTCCTCACCTCTGTGCCGCCCGGGACTCCACGAGGCCATGCGCCGCTGGAACTCCGCCGACCAGGACGCGTCGTCCTCGGCTTCGACGCACACCCGCCTCACAGCGCCGTACCTATCCGCCATCACGACGGTCCTCTGCAGCATCTCGTCGTCCTGGAACCATCGGGATGGCCTCACCATCGCCTTTGCCAAGGTCAGATCCTGCATGAATTGCACTTGCTGCACCGTCAGGCCGGGGAAGCAGGAAGGAGGAGACCAGTGTCGGGTCGCCATTGTCTGTCAGTCGTCTACCTCAGGAGGGCTGAGCTGGTACAATCTCTTGGCTAAGTACTCTGGCCCTAGCAGAAGTGTCTCCACCGGATACTCAGGATTGCTGCTGGCGCTGTATGTGCAGTCCATGTAGAAATCTGGCCCCGTTTCTTGAGAAAACTGGTAGTACATACAGATACAGTCATATACGCAATTGCAATAATGGTTAATCGGCTAGAGTAATGTGTTATTCTTTCAATCATAGAGTGAAAAGTAAAGAAAGAGCGATCAATGAAACCGTTCTCAATGTCGATTTTGAGCTTTTTGGAGCACGCCGCTATGGTATGTGACAAAAGGCAGAGCCCACGGATCGGAGGCGTACCTCTTCCAAGACGAGCGCCATGGGTTTGCCGGCCGCGGGCATGGCGGCCGACACGAACACCGCGACGGCGACTCTGTCAGGGAACCTCTCCATGGCCAGCGCGAGGCTCATCCCGCCGAAGCTGTGTCCGACGAGGACCGCTTGCTCTCCGGGCGGCAGCGCGGCCACCGTGTCCAGGAGCGGCCGGCTGTAGTCCTCGAAGGACGCCACGTCCTCGCCGCGCGAGGGGCTGGCGCCGCACCTCGCCATGTCCAGCGCGGTGACGCGGTGGCCGGCGGAGGTGAGGAGGGTGGCCACCCTGTACCAGCACCACGCGCCGTGGCAGACGCCGTGCACCAGCACGAAGTGGTGCTGCGGTGGCCCCCTGCCGCTCACCTCCTCCATCGTCGTCGTCCCTGATGAACTCATGGCCTGATGGCCGGGCGAGCGATCGAGGAAGTCAACGCAGCTCGGCGAGGAGAACACCAGCAAGAGCTGGTGGTGACGTCTTCTCCTTTTTTCCCCTCATTATTACAGGAATCTCTTGCCATACACATGGAGCCTTAATTCATCGCAGTTTCATTTAACAAATAAGCAAAAAAAAAAAGTCCGTATTACTCCCTTCTAGTTTGGTCTATATCCAAATAACTCTTTAAAGTAACATTTAGTTCACTTTAGTCCCTCCAACTATTTAAGTTGGTCTAACCAACACTTTAAGGAGATTTTTATTTTTTATTTTTCTATGTACAAATTATATTTTAGTTTCAAGTTTTGTAAGGTGATAGAGGACATTGTATTTTGTGTTAGAAAAATACAGTATGAATTTTTCATCATTATGTTTTATATGATATTGTATCTCTAATGTTAATTTGTTATTAAATTTCCTGAGCTATCAAAATAGTAGCAAAACGTTAAGATATATTTTTCTGATATAACTTATGATGTTCTCTATCATATCACAAAAGTTGATATTAAGACTCAACTAATATGTGAAAAAATAAAAATAACAAATCATGTTAAGGAGTAAACTAGACCAGCTGAAAGAGTTAGAGGGAGTAAATTGAACCAAGTGTAAGTTTAAGGGGTAATATGGACATATGTCAAACTTGAGGGGAGTAATTTGGACTTTTTTTTTAACAAACAATAATGATAGGATGAGGACGGACACCGACCCGCCCGCGCCTGTACCTGTACATGTATGGTCCGCATGCATTGTCGTTCACTAGTTTGTTCGCACCTTGAAAAAATATCAGCCACCGCTTCCCTCTCTCGTGCCTCCGCTTTCTCTCTCTTGCGCGCCTCCAGCGCTACTCTCTACCTCCTCTCTCGATGCAGTGCGGGCAAGCATTCTGCCGCTGCGGCGTAGCCGCGTGGCCTCAGCACAAGTGGGCCACGATGCGGAGGCCGAAGCGACACGGCGGCGCAACACCCCGGTCATAGGCGAAACAGCACGGCCGGCCCGACACGAGTGGCTTCCCAGCGGATCTGGCTCCCTCTCCTAGTCGTATGGGCGTTGCCTCCTTGTAGCATCTTGCAGCCGCCGCCTACAAGCACCGCAGCTGCCGTCGCCGAGGACCGCCTACAAGCGCCGTCGAGCCGCTGCTTCTGGTGAACTCCACACGCCGACGAGCCTTCATTCTCCCAAGCAGCAATAAGTGTTGCGCTCAAAGCACACATTGCAAATGTATGTTTCGAATGTTTTAGCGGTATGTTGCAAATGTTTAGATCGAGATGTTGCATACGTTGCAATGGTTGTACACGTATGTAGCAAGTGTGTTTATTGGATGTTACGTATGTTTTACATATATGTTGCAAGTGTTTTATTTGGATGTTGCGTATATTTTACAATAGTTTTCAAGTGTTTCAGGTATTTTTACAAGTGTTTCATCTGTCTGTCTTTTTTTATGTTACAAGTGTTGCATTTTGATATTTTAATATATATATATATATATATATATATCGGATGTTGCATATGGGATACACGTGAAAAGCGAAGGAGGGGACACGAGCAGTCCCTGCACAGGTGATGTTCGGGCAGCGCAGGCCCCGTCGTGGATGTGAGAAACAGGGGTGAAAAAACAGACTGCAGGCTCAGGCGTCCAGCACCGCCGTTTGACAAATCCATATGATAATCAGGGTCAGGTACGCTGCACGTTCGTCCTGTCCGTTCATTATACTCGTCGTGTCGTCGTGGGGTTACCGAATAATTAGCATCATGTTAATTAACCTGAAAAACCTCTGACGACTGGTAAACTGAGAAATTGGCTGTAACATGTAATTCGAAATAATCAAATGCATTTTATTTATTCATAATCATATCATATATAATATTAAATAAAATATATAAGCAGTATTCATCATGACATATATAGGTATAGGCGTATAGCTACTACACGCGGCAACAATAGTCGTCGTCATATTCTCAGTCACATCTGCTGGCTATCCTTCCAAGGACGTCGCAAAGTTCCCTGGCCTTGGAGTTCATGACGGCGTGGTCGGCGCCGGCGATCTCCTCGACCTCCGTGCCGGGGCTCATTTCCACCATCCAGCGCTGCATCTCCTCCGTGCTGGATTCGTCGACCTTGGCGACCACGAACACCTTCTTGACGGACCCGTAGTTGGCGGCCGTGAGCAGCGCCTCGTCCTTCATCACCGGGTCGTCCAGGAACTGGTTCCCGGGCCTCACCAGCATCTTGGCCAGGGTCAGGTCCTCCGCGGGGCTCTCCTGGTAGTACTTCTCCTCCATGAACCTTGGACCCATCACGATCGCTACCCCTTTGTTCCCGCCGGCACCTTCACTGCCGGTGCCGGTGATGGGCACCACTTGGCAGTCCATGAGCAGCCCTTTAGAAGCAGTTCTTCTCATGAACTGCAGTGCATCCATCACAAAAGAAGAAGAAAAAAAAAATTCAAATTTGACATATATATAAATATTTGCGAGTTATTGACTTATTGTGGCGTGCAGTTTGGAAGGGAATACAATGATGAGACAATGGTTGGTGCACATGCGTGTATACGTACCTCCTCGGTGGTGACGCCCATGTGCTTGCCGACGCACGGCAGCGCGGCGGCCACGAACACGGCGGCGGCGATCTTGCGCGGGAACCTCTCCATGGCGAGCGCGAGGCTGAGGCCGCCGTGGCTGTGGCCGACGAGGACCAGCCTGTCGCCGTCGGGGGCCGCGGCGACCGCGTCCAGCAGCGGGCGCGAGTAGTCCTCGAAGGAGCGCACCTCGTGCAGGCGCGCCGGGTGGGCGCCCGCCGCGGCCAGGTCCAGCGCCGTCACGCGGTGGCCGGCGGATTCCAGTGCGGTGGCCACCTTGTACCAGCACCACGCGCCGTGGCAGAGGCCGTGCACCAGCACGAAGTGCTTGCCGCCGCCGCCGACTTCCATTGCTGCTAGCCTGCTACCTGTGCGTTGGTGTGGAGTGCTAGCTGGACTGTTTGTGATCGATTGATCTTGTCTGCTTCGGTGTTGGTGTGCTGCCTGCAAGGCGTGATGTTTATATAGTGGCGCGGTGGTGATTGCCGCTGCGTTTCTTCTCCTTCAAGTTGATCATCAGTCATCACCTTCTGCTGCAAGAAGCAAGTGTTGACTCAACTCCTGGAAGCTGGTTTGCCTTTACTGGATAATGGAAGAATTCTGAACATTGTTATATCACGTTTGCTTATAATATATATAAGGGCGTGACTTTTCAATATGGTAACCAATCAATGTTCAAACTTGAACTAAAATGATTGATTATATTTATGAGTTTTTTATGATATACTTGCTCTTGTCCTAGAAAAAAAAAATCTAGGTTGCAACAAGTCAAATTTTTTTAGCCGCCGTCTGTACTCCACCTCAGGCGCCTCCACATCAACCATTCTTGTCCTGGACCCAATGTGATCCTGTCCCATTCCTATTTTTTAGGGTTTGTACTCCTCTGTCCTAATGTTGGTTCTCTAAATCGTGGTGAAATTGTGCATGATGTCCTAGTTAATCTCCCCTCCACTAGCTTGATTTTTTTGTTTTAATGTTTTTTCTATCTTTTACTTCAGCCTAGTTTTAGCAATATTCGATGAATTCACGTCATAATAATTAGAAACATTTGCCCTTTAATTTAGACAATAATAGTCATCGGATATAATATTTTCTAAATAATTACCTGAGTGTATTATTATAAAAAAATAACATCTAAATCTGTATCTAAATTAACCACCTATGCTATTATGAAACATAATCTAAAGTAACTCCATTAGCATCTAGTTGTTCACTTATCATTATGATAGATAATCTAACTACTTATTGAGTTTATATCTAAATTACCACTTTTTTTACGGTCAATGGGGAACGGATCCCCAACAAATTATATTATATATATGATATATGATACCCCAAAACGGTCCGCATGATAGTTTACATTTTGCTTAACACCACACAGTCGATGGTGTCTCAGCTTTTACTGAAAACAAAGACGGCATGCTAGTTTTGCATTGCGTTGTTTGCACCTCTTTCATGAGCACCCCGGCAGGGGCCGATCTAGCGGTGGGCCCGAGCACCCTACCACCGTCGAGCCCACGGATAAAATGTTCATGATGTGGATGGAAGAAAATAATTTGGACAACATCCACGTTTGCTTATATCCCTTATTGAAAAGTCTCACAACCCATCTTTTTTACCCTACCCAAGGCAAAATTGCAATGAGAGAGGTTGTGGCATGTCCGGGTGCTAATAAGTCCGCTGCTGCCGAGTTTGAGCCTCCGAAGGCCTTCCTGCGAGGGCTGAGGCCTTCGTTTGGCCCCAACATGATTACCAAGGCAAGAAACTTCTTGGTAGGTGTGTCAATTCATCTCTCTCCTTATTCGGGTTCGAGTCCTCATTTTATAGAGTACGGTTACATACATTCGTTTGTATGCATCTGCCCTCCGCTAGCTAGGGCATATTCCAGTATATTCTCATATTTATAGAGCACAACACACTAGGGGTTTTAGTGACTTCTACATATGAAACCACCTCACTTCATGGGCCATTGTCGAGCCATGGCATCAGCCCGTTGGGCTGTCCAACCTGACTCGAAAGCCTCCGTTACGAGGATCGCCTTCTTTGCTCAAATGGTGCCAACCACCGAAGGTCCCTGGCCCAGTGACCGCTACCCTCTTGTCAATAGCCCAAAGACCTACAGAGCTTCTGCGAAGGCTCGATCCGCCGGTCACCTTTGGAGATCCTTCGAAACCTTTAAGAACGCGGGGCGAGGGCTTGGCTCTCTGACCATCGCCGAAGGCCCGCCCGGTCTCCGGCGCTGGTTCCCCGCTCAGTCCTTGGGAGGCCTTCGTATGCGCTAGGGCCTATGCTATAGTGCTTGCGGTCATAAAACTTGTAAAGTGATGCTTAGAGCCGCTTAGTGAACCTTTGGGCACAAGACCTCGCTCCCCAACTGTTCCTCCTTCGAAGGTAAGGTTTGACGTAGACGAGCCTGATCGGGTGATCCTCGACTTCTAGCGCATTGAGTCCCGAGGGTACGCTACATCCTAGACTTCCTTTTTGTTTCCCTCCTTATTACTGCAGGAATCTCTTGCAACACACACATGGAGCCTTTAATCTGCACTTTTCCTATATTTTAGGTGCCTGAATTTTAAGATGATTTCAGGCAACACTTTTGTACCTCTAACTAGTACAAGTAAATTATTACTTTTATGATTTGTTATTTATCTTTGTGCCATAACATATCAAATTTTATCCTTGTCTTCCTATAGAAAATAGTTGTAAATTGTTAGTTGTCATTGTACCGACACAAATTAAATTTTATCGGGTTTGTGATTTGTATAACGGTTTTTTTATTCTCGGTTATGAAAATTGCTGATGGCGTTTACAAAAATTGCAACAAACGAAATATGCAATTTTAGTATAAAATATATGCAATAACAACCATCACCTAAAAGCAAATCCCTGCAGTTTCCTTTAACAAATGACAAATCCATATGATACGCTGCACGTTCACACATGAGGTCAGGTATGCTGCACGTTCGTCCTGTCCATTCCTTTCCTCAGGGGTTTGAGATGTTACATCGGGTGTTCAGATACTAATAATAAAATTAATTACAAAAGTCGTGACTAATTCACGAGACGAATCTATTAAGCCTAATTAATCTATCATTAACATATGTTACTGTAGCAACATGTTGTCAAATCATGGACTAATTAGGATTAATAGATTTATCTCACAAATTAATCTCAATCTGTATAATTAGTTTTGTAATTAGTTTATATTTAATACTCCAAATTAGTGTTAAACATCCGATGTAATAGGACTAAACTTGGGAAGCAAACACCCCTTGTGCAGCCTTTTTTTTGGGTCTTTTGGGCGTGAGCACCGAGCGCGTCCTTTACTATTGAAATCTTACAATGTCCAAGCGATAATTAGCATCACGTTAACCTGAAAAACTGATGCCTTTCGACGGCGACAGCGCCGCTGGTAAACTAAGATATTGCCTGTAACATGTAATTCGAAATAATCAGAGACATTTTGGAGGTGTTTGAGATTGCTCTACAAACTCTGCTCCATAAACTCCACAAGAAACTGGAGTTTGTGGAGCGTGCTCTCACAACTCTACCTTTTTTTAACAGAGTGCGTGGAGCTAAAACCGTTCGGCTAAAAAACATAGAGTGGAGCAGTCTCAAACACCCCTTTAATTATTCATATATATAATATATAAAATATATTTTGGCTCTTGATCAGAGATAGATTAAACACGAGAAATTAACTACAATTGTGTCATGTGCAATATAGGAATTGAGGAAACATGTTTTCATCTGTTCTTTGAACGTTCCTTCAGTCAGAATTGTTGGGATTCCATCCCCATTCACTGGGATATGAGCCTCTCACCTCTAGGCATGATCATTGAAGCTAGAACCAATTTTGGGGTGTTATTTTCAGAGAAATATTCATGACAGCATGCTGGACAATTTGGACGTCCAGGAATGCAGTGGTCGTTGATAATGCCCAGGTTGACATCAATGGAAAAGGCATTTCAAAGAAGAACTTGGCCAAGTCTGTATTAAGGCCAAGCCAACTAGAAGTGCTTCGCTTAGTTTTTGGAGAGATAGCTATACTGTATAGGTACCTGTGCTTTTCTTTTTGGGTTTGAAAGCCTTGTAAAATCCTTGTAAACACCATTCTTTCATTTAATGAAAATAAAAAAAATAGGTAGCGGACTCCTCTGCTCATTTGTTCAATATATATATATATATATATATATATATATATATAGCAGTTTGCCCCGTGCTTCGCACGGGCCAGCAAGCTGGAATCATAGCACATTATGTAATTATACATGGAAGAAAAAGATTAGTAGCATTAGGTACAGATGGATTGTCATTTGCTTCAAGCTATGAGATACTCAGCAAAGAGGATCATTTTGCAGGTTGTCCCTGGATCATGGCACTTAAATTGGGTAACATATTTGACATTTCTGTTACTCAAGATACGTGTGATCTGGCTTGCTCCTCATCTTGGTTCCAAAAGTCAGAATGGATGCACATATGCCGCGAATGACCATGTGCTGAAAGGTAGGATGCATGAGTTATTAGTACAGAGTTTCACCAGTTCATTCCCTCTCTTCAGCATGTGTGGATGCAAGCTGGAGGGATGCAAACAGGCCACCAAGATTGACATCCTGTATGAGGCAATAGTATACATCAGTGGCTCCATGAATGCATTTATGTATCGGGTAAAAACAAAGATGCAATCTGGAGGACTGCAAACAGTTCAGAGAAGCCATCAAGATTTCAGAGCTAACTGGACCGTTGTTCATGAGGTCTAGGAATGTAATCTCTGTGTAGCGAAAACAGAGGGTATGAACTGAGAATAAAAGATATTTTGTTGCTGCATATACACAAACGCTACTGAATCTGATTATCAGTAATGAGATAAGTCCAGGCAAGATGAAGCAGTTGATGTTAGGCTTAGCTAAAGGAATTTGTATCAATCTAGGCATCATCGTGAGCATTAGTAAAGAGTAATAGAACCTAAACAAATTGAAATG
Organism: Saccharum spontaneum; assembly: GCA_022457205.1. Lineage (NCBI taxonomy): Eukaryota > Viridiplantae > Streptophyta > Magnoliopsida > Poales > Poaceae > Saccharum > Saccharum spontaneum. The sequence goes on from CM039588.1 coordinate 73,033,213, forward strand.
GTGTAAAGCCCAATATCTTCAACAATTGGCCAGCATGAGGAGGTTGTGTGCTGTTCAACCTGTAGCTCTAGTAGGCTGCAAAATATATGGTGGGCTATGGCAAAATGAATGGATCAGATGGCGAATCCAAAGTGCCTGATCTATCACTTTTGCAATTGCTGATGGTGGGAAGGTATCAATCTTGCATATGTGCTGAACAAAAAGGTGTAAAAATTTACTTTACTTTACACCTCAAGTAATTGGTCCCAGTGTACATAACCAAAGTGGAGGCTTAAATGTGATGGTAAAAGTAAAGGAGGCACATGGAGTCCCACTTTTTTTTGGTGTAATCTAAAATTTTCTGTACCACTGGGTGTGTCCTTTTTCTTTTTTTCTTTTATTCGGTATCATGACACTATATGTATTAATGAAGAAATTGATGTGAGACTGAAGGCAAAGCCTGTTATGACTGAAAAACATATGGGAAAAACGTTTTGGGGGTCTAAAAAAGCTCTGTGTTCATAATAGGTACGTGTGGATTGAATTTGCTAGCTCATAAAATGTGAGCTGAAGGCAAAGCCTGTTATGACTGAAAAACATATGGGAAAAACGTTTTGGGGGTCTAAAAAAGCTCTGTGTTCATAATAGGTACGTGTGGATTGAATTTGCTAGCTCATAAAATGTGAGGTGTGCATTGTACAGTATGGAACAGAAAGGCTTTGTATAATATGCACGAAGGCCAAAGTAGGAAGAGTTACATTAGGGAATACATAATCAGAGCCAGTTGTTGGTAGAGAATATTTGGCCAAGGTGAGTGAGTATTTGAGGAGCAGTTGTTACCTTCTGAGCAGGGAGCCGTTCAGCAGCATGGATCATAGGACAAGGTGTAGCGCATAGATGACGCAGAACCTATGCAATTGTTACCTGAGGGTACCATATACTGTACAGGAGATAAGAGTAAAGCTGGAACAGAAAGATTTGCATTAGAAAAAAAAAGAGTAGAAAGAGTTACATTAGGGAACACCTAATCAGAGGCAGCTGTTGGTAGAGCAAGACGGGTACAGCATGAATATTTGGCCAAGGTGAGTATGAGTATTAGAGGAGCAGCTGTTACCTTGCGAGCATGGAGCCGTTCAGCGGCATGGATCTTAGGAAAAGTTGTAGCGCAAAGACGACGCAGAAGCTATGGAATTGTTACCTGAGGGCACCATACACCGTATGGTAGATATAGTAAATCTGGAATAGGAAGACTTGCATTAGAGAATAAAAAAAGAGGTGGCTGATGGGAAAGAAATTTGAGGGCAGTGAGAAGACCTTGGCAGTCTGGGTACATCAAGCGCATATCTCATCAAAAATTTCGGTGTAGACTACATTATGGGTGCTGTTTTCATATCTAGGAGGATTATTTTCAATGAGGACCCGTAGGCCTCTTGGAGATGTAGCACGTGAAAACGCAACATATAGCTGACCGTGGGAAAACACAGGGCTTGGTAGGTAGACACCAACTTTACTTAATGTTTGTCCTTGGCTTTTATTTATTGTCATGGCATATGAAACACGAACGGGGAACTGTCGCCGTTTAATTTTGAATGGCCACTTTGGGTCAGTTGAAGTGGCCACTATCCTTAGAATGTAGGCTAGTGTTCCTTTTGCTTTTCGTGTGATGATCTGTGCTTCGATTACGCAGTGAGTAAGTTGTGTCACTATGAGCCTTGTTCCATTACATAAGCCCTTTGTTGGATCCAGATTTCTAAGAAGCATTACAGGAACACCAACCTTTAGCTGTAAATGATGGTCTGGTAACCCACTCATGCGTATAGTGTTGATAAATTCTGTAGGGTGCCGAGACTGCACACAACTATAGTATGACATCTCCTCGGTAGCAAGGTGGCTCATAATCTAAGAATTTATGGCAGCAGCTAGTTCGTTGGTTGGAGCCAAAATTGCCCTTTCACATAGATAATCTGGTAATTCAGAGATGTGCGGTGTTGATCCATATACAAATGAGATCAAGCCGGTAAGGCTCCTCTGTGTAGATGGTAATAATATGTAATCTGGAATTCGGATCCAAGTAGTATTAGGTTGTTCTGCAGGAGTGCTATTGGGGGTGTTACCAGCACCAACAGAGAGAAGTCATTTAGCAAAGTGCTGGAGTTCAGTTCTATCATCAGGTGAAAGCGACGAACTCCGAAGTCTCATGTTTTCTGTCAATTGAAGAACAGAGCAGGACTGCCATAAGTAGGAGCGAGTAATGGATGCATTTAGAATCTGATGTTTTTTTCACTAGGAATTACAGGAAGGGTCTGCCTAAAATCTCCACCAAGGATAACTGTAATGCCACCAAACTGTCTATTTGCTAAAGCATGATCTGTTGATGACATTATATCTCGAAGTGTACGATCAAGCGCTTCAAAACAATGCCTATGGTTGACAGGCGCTTCATCCCATATAATAAGTGCAGTTTGCTGTATTAATTCTGATAACTTGGTATTCTTCTTTATTGCACACATGGAGTGTTCTTCAATATTCAATGGAACTTTGAAGTGTGAGTGCGGCATGCGACCACCAGGCAGCAGCAAGGCGGCTATTCCAGATGATGCAACAGCCAGTGCTATTTTTCCTTGGCCTCTAATACTGTTCAGTATGGTGTTCCATAGAGATGTCTTCCCAGTACCACCATATCCATAAACAAAGAAGGTATGACCATATTTACCTGTAATCGAATGTTCTATAGCATCGTAAATGAGCCTCTGGTTTGGATTCAAGTGTGCAATTTGCTGAACTGCTAATTCTGTTGTAGCATCTGATCCATAAGAGAGTCTTCCAATATTAACCTATTCTCAACAACTGCTGAGTTAGTATCATCTGGTTGTGGTAGCTCGAAGCGATCCAATGCATAACCATGATTTTTTAGCAAGCTATCTAATTCAAGTAGAACATAGGATCTGATTTGCCTCTGAAGCAGTGGCTCGGGCAACCCTGGTGTGAGTTGACCAATGCGATACCTCATGTCATCTCCCATTATGTGTGCAAATTCATCAAACAACTTTGCTGGGCTTGTGACTTGGCAAAATAGAAGAATTGTCACAAATAATTGCCGAAGCTGATACGGGAGTGCCCAATGCGCTGCATCGGTCATAGCGTGGGACCATTCATGATCATCACCAAGTAAACCTAAAGCCTCACATGTAGCTTGGAAGGTAGGGTACTGCTGACCAGCAACATTTCTTAAATCAGAGTAGCACCGTGCGCCTTTGATTATGTGCAGCAACATACGCAAGTAAAAGGCCTCGCCTTCATTGGGGCTGATATTGGTTATGCGACCAATTTTTGGCCGATTATTGCGACGTTGTTGCCAATACTTGCCATCAGCATGCCATGTCCAATACTCCGGAAATTCTACATATGTAAATTGTCTTGCCTCTAGGTGTGTTCTGTTGACCTCAAACCAAGCAATTAATTTGGTGACTTTAATTGTTGCGGGGATTACAAACCACTTCTTCGAGATTATCATCCTCAGCATATAGGATATTGTTCTCGAGTGGAAGGTGGACATGTAGTCGCTCAATAGATGGATCTGTGTGGTGAATGTCAGACTGGAGAAGTCGCCAAGCCGCCTCATTGGGTGTTATACATCTACAATCCAAATGTTGTTTTATTTCATTGACTGCGGCAGCACTGTGGCCATCTTTGTTTTGGATGGCAACCTTGGCACGATCAGGACCCTTATTTGTGTACTTAATTGGTATTTCTTCATTCCATCACGATTAACACTCTCAACATTTATGTGCGCATCATATTTGACACATAGGTCGACATTATGAGGGACTATGAATCGATTGTCGATGTGGAGACCATTCTTTTGAAGCATGATATCATTATTTGGCCGTGCATATATGACATGACCGTTTGATGACACAATTGTTGAAGTTGAGAAATCTTTAGGATAGAATTTGCTGCATTTGCCATCGACCATGCAAGCAGAGGTTGGAGACATAGGACCACAGGGACCATGTACCATGAACTTTGAAACAGCATCATAACCAGCCTAACTTTGAAAAGCATCATAACCAGCCTGATCAAGCAATGGATGAGGTAGTTGTGCAGATATGTAAGAATCAATCTTGTCGGCCGTACGGGGGACATCTGTTTGGAGCCATACGATGATGTGGACATGTGGCAGGCCCCTTTTTTGGAACTCAATTGTGTAAACAGCTGCAAGGAAAAAAAAGGAACGGCAAATAATGAACGAATGCGATGCATACTGTATAGTGGGACACAAAACTGTAGCTAGTCGTTGTCGTAATACCTCCAAGTACAGGGCCAAAAAATGAATGCTTTGTTATGTCATCCATGAGAAGATTAAATTTTACTTGGAATACTCGATCAACAATGTCAGGCTGATCAGATGGATGCTGGCCTGGTGTAGCTGATAGAGCTTGTGCTATTTCTGGCCAGGAAGCGTTGCATGTAAAAGTAATAAACAGGTCTGGACATCCAAACCGCCAACAAAGAGCTACACAATCATGGTAATTTTAGTAATACCACCGTGGGCCTCCAATAAAAGACCCTGGCAAATAAAGTCTCTGGCCTGACTACGTGCTGTAAAGATTTATAGCTGACTATCCTATACTTGGCCTGGAATGATTCCTTTCTGAAATGGCTTAGTCGGCCATCCTCAACACAGCAATAATTCATTGGCTCTATCATGTAACCTATATGTAAAAATTCTAACATAGTGACATTTTTCCGTTTAATCGCCATTGACCGGCGAGTCTGACGGTATACCAATTTTTCATGGAAACCATCCTCTCCATAGGGAAATAATAATGGGTACTGCATTGCCATAAACTTATAGTGTGTTTCTTTGATCCTCTGCAAGTTCGATGCATGGTCCTATACCACCAAGTCTCGACCTTCGTCAGATATTCCGAGATCATTAATCACCAGCCCAACAACCTCTGCTGCAATAGGAGCACTATAGACATTACCATGCTGATTTGGAGAACGAAATAATTTGACAGAGCATTGATCATCAGTTTCAGTGAACAGCCTATCTCGAGCAATTCAGAAAACTCGGACGATTGGGTTGTTAGAATCAAACATGGTGACCAAAGAAGCAACAATAGCTTCCTTTGGCCGGAAAGTACCATTTTCATGTGAAGAAACAATCATCCTGTTCTTCACCTCATTTTGGGTATCAAAGATACATAGCTGACAATATTCTGGCCTTTTACCAGTCGGTGGCATGAGCGACCCTATCCGATGGCATAGCTGGCCACTGATCTTGAAGACATAAGGACCTCGGCCATCGTTAATAGAGCTTATAACATGAACACCCATAGATGTCATAGCAAACATGGAATTGTAACATCTAATGCCATCAAAGAAGTGGTTGGACAGTCTATTGTCCCACGAATTCAGAAGGCCAAGCAAGGGATCCGGCAGTGTTTTGTATGGAGGCAGAACAATGCTGCCACCTCTGCAACACTTATTATAAATCGGCGTATCTTGATTACCCCGGCCACGAAGACATTCCTCATTCCAAAACAGAGCACCACAATGTGGGCACACATTATTTGGCCCTCCCAAATGAAGAGGGGAGGAAACAATCGCTATAATTTGAAGACGAAACAAAAACATAAACAAATAATTAATTTGAGGCATCGAAATGTAGACAGGTAGCTGTTTATGTGCACCGGCATGAGCAATGGCTCTAAAGAACCCATTCTGTCAGTGCTGTCATCTATGTGGACAATGGTCCAAACGCATGGGTTACCCTCGTTATTACGTAGGAAAGGCTCTAGCGGTAATATATAGAAACAGACTTGGCAATGGATTTGGGGCGCCTACGAACAGCAACAAATGTAGCGTCGTTTGAATTGAACTGGTTTTGCAAGGCCTTATCTGCTCTTACATCTGATGGTTCTGAGACACACAAATCACAGTCCAATGATCGAGTGGCTAATCCTAGATGGGAAAGAATTGAAGAGGAATTGATCAAACACAGATGAACAAAGAGGTGTGCGTGGTCACCACCCGGAGAACAACCGGGAGACAGTGCCCTTGTTCACTTCTATTATTGTGGATCTGGACTGAATACAATGAAAATCAAATCGACTAAAGAAACAACCCCTGACTACCGAGCATTATATCCCTGCTCAATTACATGCTTAGTCAAAACTAAAAATAGCACACACACCGATTTAACTGGAGAGAAGAACGGATGTCCGAGCGACATCGAGTCGTGGGCGCGATCACCACACGTCCAGCTCCAAACTTATTCAAACTTCAGCTTCCCGCTTCCCGCCGTTTGTTCAGCTTGCGACACGGCATTGAATGCAGAATTACACCATCAACATCAAAGTCATAAGAGATGGAATCTGACATGCAGCATGACTACTTTGGGAAAGGAAATATTTTGCGAGAAGAGGCTCACGCTTGTGCCGACTGAAGAACTGAGAAGTAGAATGAGGCGCGGCATCCGTTTGAGCAGCAAAATTCCGACGACGGGTAGGTCTTGAAGTGGTTGTCATGCGAGGAGTCCAACATTCTTCAATGACAGCAGCTTGCTGGAGATCTGGTAGGGAGGAATTTACAGCAAAACCTCTGATGTCTGCAAGACAAACATAGGTCAGAAGAAAGACACATTTCTGTGGTTCCCAATATACGAACTAATGAAGGAAGCAAGCGGATGGAGGTAGACTTTTTTGCGACTAACCCTCACTGCGGAGAGTGTCGTCTGCCCTACGTTTGCGACCTGTTGTAGAAGTAACAGATGGCTCTGGCGGTGTGGACGCTGCCAAAAAGGATAAGAATGCATCAGCATAATCGCCGTAAACATGGCGCACACGCATAGCTGGCAAAAGAAGCAGGAATAGCATGGGAAGAGGTGGCATTACTGAAAGGCGTCACACTGTCAGGAAGCATCATACGACGCCGCCTAAGGGACTCACGATGCGGTGTCTGTGGCTGCGATACTGTCTCTTCATGGGCCGCTAAATCATCTGATGGTCGCTGCCTCATCCTGTAGCATGAAGTAGGCGTGAAGTATGTTACAAGGAATTAAGGTATGCAGTTTGATACTCAATGAAGACGCAAAGCGGAACGCGAAAGATGAAGATCCTTAGGCCACAGGTAATCTGCACATTTTTCTGTGGAACGAAACCGCAGAAGGCTGCTGTGCACGCACAATCGGCCATGTAGTAAACTGGCATGTTCATATGAGCTGGGAAAAATGAGAACAGACGGGAAAGAAGGGGAGGAAACCTGCTGCGGACGCTGGAAGGGGACGATGGTGGTGCAGCTGCCGCGCGACAGGGACGGAGGCGCGGCCGTTCCATCGACAGGAGCGCGCGAGGACGAAGCGGCGCGACGCCCTACCGACCACCGGTGGCGGTGCCGCGGGGCCGCAACGGAGATGGTCGGGGCCGGCAGGCCGAGGTGCAGCAGCGCTACAGGAACGTGCGAGGGTGAAGGCGCCGCTGTCGCTGTGCCGCAGCGCCACGGGCAAGGGCGAGACAGGCTGAGGCGGAGCGGCGGTGCCGAGGCGCCGCACCGCTGGCGAGGCACGGCGCAGCACGCAGCGGCGGCGTGCGCGGCCACGCGGCTCGGGCAGCGGAGGGCGCAGGCGGGGAGGTGTCCCGGCGACGGCGGCGAGGAGGGCGCAGGAGCGGTGGCGAGGCACGGGCGTGCGGGGCGGCGGAGGAGGAGGAGGAGGATGGAGGGGATTTTTTTTTTCTTCCTCAAAACGGCGGGCCACAGCTGGGTAGCACCGTTGGGTGGCGGCGGGTATAGGGCAGGTGGCCGGCGCAGCGTGCATGGCATGCATCCGGCAGTAATCGGACGCCCAGGAGGCAGGGACTGTGGATGACCAGCGTTTCGTGAGGAGAAAGCGACGGTTTACTGCTGAGCAACAGGGAAGTTCATAAAAATAGAGATCTCTATATATATAGGCCCTGTTTAGTTTAAAAAGATCAAAAAATTTTGTACAGTACTCGTCACATCAAATCTTTAATGTATGTATGAAGCATTAAATGTAGATAAAAAAATAATTAATTACATAGTTTATCTATAAATATCGAGACGAATTTTTTAAGTCTAATTAGTCCATGGTTAGATAAATTTTGCTAAATAACAGCGAAAGTGCTATAGAAACTTTTTTCAAAAAATTTTGTGATCTAAACGAGACCGTAGCAGTGTTCATGTACTGGTACTACTACACGCGGCAACAACAGTCGTTGTCGTCATGTTCTCAGTCGCATCTGCTGGCTATCCTTCCAAGGACGTCGCAGAGTTCCCTGGCCTTGGAGTTCATGACGGCGTGGTCGGCGCCGGCGATCTCCTTGACCTCCGTGCCGGGGCTCATTTCCACCATCCAGCGCTGCATGTCCTCGGTGCTGGCTTCGTCGGCCTTGGCCACCACGTACACCTTCTTGACGGACCCGTAGTTGGCGGCCGTCGGCAGCGCCTCGTCCTTCATCAGTGGGTCGTCCAGGAACTGGTTGCCGGGCCTCACCAGCAGCTTCGCCAAGGTCAGGTCCTCCGCGGGGCTCTCCTGGTAGTACTTCTCCTCCATGAACCTTGGACCCATCAGGCCATCAGCCTGTCGCCGTCAGAGGCCGCGGCGACCGCGTCCAGCAGCGGCCGCCAGTAATCCTCCAAGGAGCGCACCTCGTGCAAGCGCGCCGGGTGGGCGCCTGCCGCGGCCAGGTCCAGCGCCGTCACGCGGTGGCCGGCAGATTCCAGCGCGGTGGCAACCTTATACCAGCACCACGCGCCGTGGCAGAGGCCGTGCACCAGCACGAAGTCGTGCTTGCTGCCGCCGACTTCCATTGCTGCTAGCTAGCTGTGCGTCGGTGTGGAGTGCTAGCTGGAGAGTCTGTGATCGATTGATCTTAACGCCTCGTTTAGTTGCCCGATTCGGGGGTGGCAAACTTTGCACAGTGCCACCCCCGAACACTGTAGCACATTTGTTTTTTATGGTAATAATTGTCCAAATTTTGATTAATTAGGCTTAAAATGTTCGTCTCGCAGAGTACAACAAAACTGTGTAATTAGTTTTTGATTTCATCTACATTTAGTACTCCATATATGTGCCGACATTTTGATGTGATGGGGAATCTTCTTTTTGCATAGTGGAATTTGGGGGTGAATTTTGGAATCTAAACAAGGCCTAATTGTCTGCTTCGATCGGTGTTGGTGTGCAGCCTGCAGGTCGGAGCGTGATGTTTATATAGACGGTAGTGGTAGCGTGCAGACGTACGAATGTAGGATGGACACGTATGTCCGAATGTCCGCGCCTGCACTCTGTTTTACGAGTCCACGTGGGGGCCATGCCCGTCCAAACGTCGCTCGCACGCAGACGTACGGATGTAGGATGGACACGCACATCCAGACGTCCGCGCCTGCACTCTGTTTTACGAGTCCACGTGGGGGCCATGCCCATCCAAACGTCGCTCGCGCCTCCTAATTTCACACGGAGACCGCTCATGCCCCCTCTACTTTCCCTGTCCGGACTGCGGCAAGTGGGTCCCCAACAACAACACCTAATCTACTTTTGTAACAACTAGATAGGCCCTGTTTATCTGGCTTATAATCCGTCTTATTCAGCTTGTTTTTTCAGCCAAAACAGTATTTTTCTCTCACAAAAAATCAACCAACAGTGTTTTTCAGCCGGCTTATAATTCCAGCCGAACGGGGCCAAAATATTTACAACATACGTCTGAAGACAGATGAAACACTTGAAACATGTATCTGAAACACTTGCAAAAACACTTGAAAACACTTGAAAAGCCATTGCAAAAAGCATGTGCAACATCCAGATAAAACACTTGCAACATATATGTGAAACACATGCAACATCCAAATAAACACATTTGCAACGTACGTTTGAAAAAAACAGATGAAACATTTCGAACAGACACTTGCAACATACGTATATAGCTATTGCAACATATACAACATCCCGATCTACTTTCGCAACATCCATATGAAACACTTGCAATATGCATATGAAACCTCTGAAACACTTGAAACAATAGTTGAAGCCCTTTCTTATCATGTCAAACTTGCCACGCGCTGTTGGTTCCTCCTTTCCAAATCCGCATCCCCTTATAAGATGTGTTACGCTGGCCACATCCGACTGAACGAGCCACTTAGTCACAAAAAAAAAGGACTGAACGAGCCACAATAATAGTAGCTGTCGTTTGACACACAAGAATGCTCAACAGCGGAACAATATATATGTAATCAAGCCACAATAATAGCGAATCTCCTGTTGAGATTATTCGCACGCGTGTACAATTTGGAGCGCAGTCAAACCACGCCTGCTTGCGACCGAGAGCCCCCAGCAAAAACCATAATTGACTGGCAAGTTGGTGCCCTGACTCTGCTTCTTTTGACCACACAAGCATCTTCCTTGTCTTTTGTTAAAGCCCGTATCAGTATGAATTGCTTTTCAAAAGCATACAACGTGGAAAGCACGCGAGAGAGTGGACTAGTGGAGGACAACCACGCCACACATCGGAGGAAAAAAAAATCTCCCTTGACAAGGACATATCGTTGTTCAAGGCTAACACCACCGTCCATCAATTGCCTGTACTCTGACCATCATTTTACAAGCGTATAAGTTTCGAGTCGAGTATGACATATAACAATAACGTTGACCTTAAAGCATATCCGAGATCCAATCGACGCCCACTAACACTCATTTAGAGGAGAAAACCTCAAAGGAGAGAGGGCCGACAAAAGGACAGCAAGAAGATCCGAGAGAGGGGAGATAATGCAATCAAGGATCATAGATGGTGTTGGAAATGATAGCAATTTAGTGACGCATAAATTAATTCCAATAATGAGAAAAAAGAACAACAACATATATCATAGGTGTGTGATTTAACACTAGCACTACGATCCAGGACAAACTCAAATTCCCTAGTGCTAGTAATAGAAGGAACGCTATAACGAACAACAAAGAAAATGTAGACATCTTTACAGTGGAGTTGTCGGCGCTAGATATAGTGCAAAAGTAGATGAAGCAGACAGTTGATGAAGATCCACAAACACTAATGTAGAGGGAAGAAGACGTCCAATGAGCAGTCGCGACGAGCTTCCCAAAAACCTGATACGACCCCAACCCCGTCAGGGGATGTAAGCTTCGGAGACCTGTGTCTCCCGGTGCAAATGACACGTCGGCGACGGGATAGGGAAGACGGCGACGCCCGCAGACCCCAACCCCGTCAGGGGATGTAAGCTTCGGAGACCTGTGTCTCCCGGTGCAAATGACACGTCGGCGACGGGATGGGGAAGACGGCGACGCCCGCAGCACAATAGCAAGAGAAGGAGATGAATTATCTATCCCAGTATATACACAATCACAGGATAAAGGTGAACCCACAAGGTCAAAGCGAGAAATCACCCATGCCCATCGCCTGGCCCGGTGAGACGAGCATGCGAGCGCATGTGTTTCTTCCTTTTCCTTTCCAATAGCTTCAACTAGTTCGAGACAACTCAACTATTTAAATTGGTCTCACTCCTCCTAAAGTAACAATGTGGACTAAAGTCCCCCACCATACCATGCATGTGTAAGTGGGCTTTTGGGATTTATTTGGAATTATTATTTGCGCAGCCCAAATCTTCAAACAGATGATGGTAGAGCAAAGAAAATAATAGCGAATGCTCGCCGATTAGAAACTTGTGCAAACATCAAGGAGAAAGGGACTTGACCACCCAATACCACAAAAACGATTTCAGGAGTTAGCCTCTCCGATACAGATGGCAGGCACATCAAAATTTAAATTTCTAAACAACATTGAATGTTCACATAGCTAACACTAAAGTTACAGTGACCGACCTGGTCTACATGTTTGTTGTTGATAAGTTTTAAATTTAAAGTTTTTAAGTGTCTCAAATATATTTTTTTAAAATTCACATATTTTGAAATTTACATTTTTGAAACTTTTAAACAATCTCGGATGGAGCCATATCTTATACCAAAGTTATAGTGCTTGACATGATTTAAAACTTTGTAGTAGAAACTTTTTTATTTAAATTTATTTAGTAGTCAAAATATTTAATACAAGATTACAAAATATTTATAAAAAAAGGAGAATCTTGTATATAGTTGGAAGTGAGTGTGTGGTGTAGTGTTAAAGAGATATTATTGCCGAGTAGTAGGTCGTGGATTTAAGTCGTGAGAAGGATTTAATTTTTTGCCGGAGACTAAAACTAGACTAGGAGAGCAACACAGAGCGGTTGCATCGCCGCACCCCTGGTGTTTAGCTCTGTTGAGCGAAGCGAACCGGATCCAACTATAGAGGCACCAGTCAGAGAGCACCGTCGGTGTGCATCCCCATGATAGATGATTGACACGTGGCATGACAGAATATCACATGGACACCGGACAGCATGGCTAAATTTAGAAAGCCAAGGACAACATGCAGGGACTCAGGTGTTGCAGATTTTGCTAATCGTAGGATTTGGTTACCTGTAAATGTGTCAACAATCTACCATGGGGGTGCACAAGAATTGAGTGCACCAGGTTCCACCCAATCTAATTCCTAAGGTTATCGTGGCCACCAAAGACGCCAGCCAAGTCCAGGTGGCCGTGAGCAGCAAAACACAACCAAGTCGTTGACCCGCCGACGGCCAAATAGGAACCACCGTTCGAGCTCCATATCCGATGGCAAGATGGCCGGATCCGCAGGGATGTTGAGCATTATCAACTCATGACACAGAATTGTTCTCTTTATCCATCCAGCTCCGGTGGACCCTTTTCTAGAAGCTGCACGAATCTTAAAGCAGCCATTTAATTTAGTTTAATTCATCTTGTGGGTATTATCAAGGCCTGACCAGGCGTGGGCGACGGATTTGTGTGTATGTGGCCGATAGTTTAATCTGAGAAGAGATTTGCATGTATGAGGCGACGGAAGAGGAGAAAAGGGTAGCAGACTCACAGGGATTGGGAGGCAGGGGCTGCAGCATGGCAGTGCCCAGCGGTCGAGGAGAAAAGGGCAACCTGGAATGCAGGGGTAGGCTCGGTCAGCGCCGCCGCCGTCCATTCCCACGTGATGCTGCACAACGAACCCAAACGAAAACTGCAGGCTGTTGTAATTTCAGAACGATCGCGTCAAAAGTAATGGATGGGCAGGGGCCGGACTTTGGACATGGGTAGGGCTAAGCCTAGCTAGACCAAATCCAATACAAAATAATTTAAAAATTATTATCAGCCTGCTTTAAGATTCGTGCAACTTTTATGAAGAAGTCCACCCGAGCAAAACTCATCCAGTAAACGCAAACCATCTGCCAAGAATTGATCAACACTTGTTTTCTTGCAGAAGAAGGTGATGACTGATGATTAAAAAACACAGTGGCAATCATCACCGTGCCTCTGTATAAACAGAAGGCCTTGCAGGCTACCCACCAACACGGTAAATATATATATCCGAAGTAGACAAGATCATTTGATCGCAAACTCTGCAGTAGTCCACGCCAACGTGCAGCAATAATGGAGGTCGGCGGCGGCAAGCATTTCGTGCTGGTGCACGGCCTGTGCCTCGGCGCGTGGAGCTGGTACAAGGTGGCCACCGCGCTGGAATCCGCCGGGCACCGCGTAACGGCGCTGGACCTGGCGGCGTCAGGCGCGCACCCGGCGCGCCTGCACGAGGTGCGCTCCTTCGAGGACTACACGCGCCCGCTGCTGGACGCGGTCGCCGCGGCCCCCGACGGCGACAGGCTGGTCCTCGTCGGCCACAGCCACGGCGGCGCCAGCCTCGCGCTCGCCATGGAGAGGTTCCCGCGCAAGGTCGCCGCCGCCGTGTTCGTGGACGCCGCGCTGCCGTGGGTGGGCAAACACATCGGCGTCGGCACCGAGGGGGTACACACGCACGCACCAGCCACTGTTTCACAAGTATATGCCTCTAGCATGATCAGCTCATGCCAAAGTTGAAATTTTTGTTGTGGTGAATGCTTGCAGTTCATGAAAAAAGCTGCTTCCAAAGGGCTGCTCATGGACTGCCAAATGGTGGCCATCACCGGCACCGGCAGTGAAGATGCCGGCGGGCAGCAAGGGACGGCGATCGTGATGGGTCCAAAGTTCTTGGAGAAGTGCTACAAGGAGAGCCCAGCGGAGGACCTGACCCTGGCGAAGCTGATGGTGAGGCCCGGCAACCAGTTCATGGACGACCCGGTGATGAAGGACGAGGCGCTGCTCACGGCCGCCAACTACGGGTCGGTCAAGAAGGTGTTCGTGGTCGCCAAGGCCGCCCATGGCTCCAGCACCAGCACCGAGGAGGTGCAGCGCTGGATAGAGGCCACGAACCCAGGCACGGAGGTGCAGGAGATCGCCGGCGCCGACCACGCCGTCATGAACTCCAAGCCAAGGGAACTTTGCGACGTCCTTGTCGGCATAGCCAGCAGATACGACTAAGAATATGATGACGACGACTATTCTTGCGCGTGTAGTAGTAGACTAGTGTTTTTTTCTTCTTCCGAAAATTACGTGTAGTAGACAAGTACCTATGTATGGCAAATTGTCAGTAAACACTGCTATATTATGAGTAAATAAAATACCTGCGTTTCCTTTGAATTACAAGTTCATGACCATCGCCTTCTCTCTTACAAATTCTCTTTCGATTTTTCTCGTGGCATCTTCAAGAGGGACCCTAAATAGAGTCGCTACTCTATCTTTTAGGCTAAGAAAAAAAAGTTGACCTACCGGGTCCCAAACCAGGCCCGTATTTTATGAAGGCCCTCAAATCAGTTCCTTAGCCCCATCTTCCAGGGTGCGTAGGGAGCTCCCTTCTCTATGTTTTTTCTGTACAGAAAAAACATTCTCTCACCAACTCCCTCCTGTGTCTTTTTGTTTCCATTTGGCTCTCTCCCACACCATAGCCACCTACAACCCCCATCTCCATCTCCATCTAAACGGGGAAGAAGCGACATCGTTGAGGGTAAACGGGGAAAAAGTGGCTTCGCCGGATCAACGTAGCCAGGGAAGAAGTGGCATCACCAGATCAGGGTCCAAGGCTATTGGAGCCCTCCTCCTCTGTCTGCCGCCTCCCTCGACGTGACTCACCCCGTCATACTCCTCCCCCAACACGATGGGGCTCCTTCCATGTGTCTAACACCTCCCCCAATGTGGCTCTCCCTGCCATACTCCTCCCTCGGCGCGGCTCCTTTGCCCCAGTGCCAGCAGGCATAGCTAAGTCGAGGAGAGCGAGAAAGAGAGAAGGATAGAGAATGACAAGTAGGTCCCATATATGAGTGTCTATTGGAGTGGACTTAAGGGTCTTGATTTGAGAGTTCCGTTGGAGCTCCTCAAATCAAGAGTAGAGACCCTGATTAGAGGGCTCCGTTGGAGTTTCTCTCAAAGGCCGTTTGGCCGCATCCAAAGGCCGACTATTTTAAAGTTTGCTGCCCACCATTCATCCAAGCGACGAATTGTCTTGTTCAACGACATTTTATAGGATATTATAAATTCTCGCTTGGTTTATAATGTTTCTATTTTATACTCCCTTCGTTTCAAATCATAAGTTGTTCTGACTTTTCTAGACAGATAGGTTTTATTGTGTATCTAGACATAATGTATATCTATGTGTAGTAAAAGTTATTACATAGAAAAATCAGAATAATTTATAATTTGGAATGAAGTGAGTAGAACATTATAATCGTAAACCTAAGCTAGATCCATTTTATCGTAAAGCTAGAACATTTGTTTGTGAAGTTGAACATTTTCATGTGAAACCGGAACGACTTTGTTGTGAATATGACATTTTTCAACAGATGAAGCAACTATTTTTTATGTTTATTTTTTAAGCAGATCACATGTGTTTTTATATATTTTTCAGAAATAATTTTAGATGTTTCTTGTGAAGGTGGAACAAAAACATTGAACATATATGTTGAAATTAATTGTTGAGACAAGGAAAAGGGAACGAAAAAGAAGGACCTGACTCTTCTCATATGTCTCTCCTGTAACGCTATGATCAGTCTAGACATCCAGTCCAATAGGGTGGGTCATGGGTGGACATCTTCCAAAATCACAGCGAGTGGCCTGTTTAATAAAGTCAGATATATGGAAGGTTATTCCAGAGAGGAAAAGCCGGGTTAATTTGGTGAATAGTGACAGACCGCAGAAACTGAGCTCATCAGAGATGGAGGACGAGAGCTCCTCTACTGACACCGTTTCAGACTTCTAGCACTCCGCAACATCACTGCTAACATCACAATATACTACCACCAGCACTGAATGATAAAATTGTCCAAGTCAAAACATCGTCGTCACTGCTTGTGCCGTGATGATGTCCCATATCAGGCCAACCCGTGCTATACGGGGCTAGTCCAAACGGTCTGCTGCAAACCCAGAGTCTTTCATTCAATAATCATGAGAAAGCCTCTACACACCGAAATGACAACCGCTAAGTAGGGCTCGAGTTTTTTTTTCCTTGTTCGTTTCACTAAAAGCCAGTCTGAAAAGTGTTATTCGCTGATTTATTGTGAGAGAAAAACACTGTACCATAGCTATAAATTCAAGCGAACAAGCATTTCCTTTTATATGAACCAATTTTGTTCTTATTTTTAAATACATCATATTGAAGATGTTAGAAACATAAATCACTTTATTCACTTATGCTGAAATTTGACTTATGCGGATGCTTATACTGAAATACTGTGAGAGAGAAACACTGTTTTATGACTGAAAAGTAGCTCAAGCAATTATTACTCGCTCCGGAGGATTGCAAACAGCACCACCGCCTACAAGCACTTTCTTTCTGACGGCTTTGCGTATGCGCATGGATGAACAGAGAATCATATACTACCTCTATTTGTTAAAGCTCCGATTAAACTACCTAACACTTGAGTAAACTAAAGAGTGTATTAATATTTATGACATCAAACAGACATACTATATAAGTAATTATGTAAATATTTTTATTTTATCATAAATATTGATATTTTTTACAAACTCGGTCAAAGTAAAGAAGGTTTGGCTCTGTGATATTCTAAAGTATAATTGTGTTCCTTCTGTGTCAAATTGTAAATTATTTTGGTTTTTGTAAAAACATAACTTTTATTAACTAGACATAATGTATATCTATATTCATAACAAAAACTACCTAGAAAAACTAGAACGACTCACAATTTGGAATGAAAAGGTTTTTTTCTTTCATTGAAACAAAAGGTATTGACAAAGCATCCTTCAATTAATTAATTTGTGCATTATCAACTCATTACAGATTTGTTCCATTATGCAGTGAACGCAAACCAGGTGACAGGAATTGAGTCTAACACTTGCTTCTTGCAGCAGAAGGTGATGACTGATGATCAACTCGAAGGAGAAGCAAAAGCAGTGGCAATCACGCACCTCCGTGCCCGCTACCTCTATATAACGGTAATGGCATGATTAGAGCGTCCGGACGGTGGATGTTACGTAGCTTCATTCACGTCGTCCATGTATTCACAAATATCTGATACTCCCACGTCGCAAGCTGCTAGCCATATAAACTTATTACAATATTATATAGGGTAGACAACATGGCAAATTGAGACATATATATAGGGTAGACAACATGGCAAATTGAGACATATAAACTTATTACAATATTGAATGTACATAGGGGTAGATAGTGTGTACGTGTGTTCATGAGTGTAGGAGTAAGTATGAACTGTGCCGTGCTAAGATTCACAAAGCAAAAAAGATGAGAGACTTGCATTGAGGCATTTGTACCGGTGCATCCCAAGTCCTGACCCTCTCGTGAATCATGCCCTTCCGGACAGTGACTCTAAGCACGGCACAACGATCATTCACATCCATTCGAATCTTACCAGCCCAAGCATGCCCTTTGACGATATTATCAGTATTCTAAAAAATTTATCATACTGTACCACGTTCCAAGTCCCAGCTACTCCTACTGTATACGGAGTATAACGCTATATAGCAATCATGCATGGCTACCTACTTTCTCAAACCGTCTCACACGTGAAGTCATGGTTGTTGACATGGTTGATCAGAGGCTTATCTGGATCACTGGACTAAAATTTCATTACCTAAACCTAAAGTTTATTTTGAACATCCAAAAGGGTTAACCAAAAGATGGACTAATTTTTAATCTTCCTCAACTAGTTGTTAACCCGTCTCAATAGTCTATATAACTCTGCATATCCAAACAACATAGAACTAAACTTTGGACGCCTAAATCTTGCCTAAACTTTCACATAGATTTCCGTTGGACTAATAACTAGTCCCAGTGATTTAATCAGGCCCCAAATATACCTGACGGAGCTTAATACCTATATGTGAAGTGAATAAATCTAGGTAGTTCCCTTTTTCCGAATAGGTAATTCTTAGTTTAAGTACGATTCTCCAGTACTACTGGCGTGGAAATTACCAGCGAGTGAGGAGTTTCATTGAGAAGGATAACGCAGTTGGGTCAGATTGTCAAGGCGGAGTAGGCCGGACAACCTATTATTATTAAACAAGAAGGTGGTCACCGTAATCTCTTGCAATTATACCATTAGGATACAACCAGAATCCGGTTCTCAGTAGTCCGGCATCTTACATAATGCTACCACTACTACTACTATTTAACAGAACTTAACAGTATGGACGCTGGAGAAATGTTGAGCCGCCGCAGCAATTCCGGCCGCCCCATCACTCCCAGTGCGCACTGCCGTAGTAGCAGAGCAAAACCACGATAACCACGACGCCACAGACGACCAGAAATCGGCTCCAGATTCCATCTTCTCGCTTCCCCCGAGCGACGAACTATCAGCTACACAACGGGCCGCCGAGTGGACCAACTTGGGTTTGATTTGTTTGTCGAAGTCTGTGTGCTGACGATGTACTAGCTATGGCCGCGGCAGGGTTTATGTATATATAGTTGTGGAAGTGCTTCGGGACCAAGTTAGCAAGCGAGGACTAACTACTACAATACCAAGGACGGACGACTGTTCTTGAGTCTTGGAGTGGAGGTCACTATATCGTGTGACCTTGACCGCATCGCACTACGGAGTATGCTAGCACTGCACGGCAAAACCATGACCCTGCTTTATTATTTCCTGGTCGACAGGGAAAGCAACGAACTTGCTCGGCAAGATGGGCTGACCTGCGATATGCATGGGAATGTTCCACTCCTGCTAGCCGCGTGCCGCACTACTAAAAAAAATTTCTGCAAACGGTAAAAAAGATCTTCAAGACCGGTTAAAAAAACTACCACTATACCATCAATTGTAAAAATAGAACCTCTGTTGATCAGGTATTTAACCGGCTCTGAAAAAGTATTTCTAGGGACGGCCGCCACCAGCATCAGATACAATATGGCACCGATGCAATCTAGGATGTGAGTGAACCTTCAGGTGAGGAATCGCCTCAACTCGTCAACAAAAGAAAAAAAAAAAGTAGCACCTTCTTTTTTAAAAAAGAAGAAGGAAACATCGTGGACAAGCGCAAGAAGAGAACAGTCAAACGCGACAAAGAAAACGTTTGGATACCAGTGCATGTCCCGTCACCCATCGGCGAAAACAACTCCACGTGGCACATGCATCAGCGAGACAGCGACGGGAGAAGAAAATTCATCACAGTATAATTGTCGGCGGGCGGGCGATCACTCGGATTACAGATAAATCCGCTTAGCACCTCTAACTCTAACACTTGAACTGAAAGGTACGCCGTAGCAGCCTGACGTGCCCATCGTCCGTCTTCTTCTCAGTCGTACCTGCCGGCAATCCTGACCCGAACTTCACAGACCTCCGCCGGTTTGGAGAGCATGGCCATGTGATCGGCTCCGGCGATCTCCTCGACGTCCGCGCCGGGGCTCAGGTCCACCGTCCGCCGCTGCATCTCCTCGGTGCTGCTTCTGTCGGCTTTGGCGATCATAAACACCCTCTTCACCGACCCGTAGTTGGCATCCGTGAGCAGCGCCTCGTCCTTCATCGTTGGGTCGTCCATGAACTGGAAGCCGGATCTTAGCAACAGCTTCGCTAGTTCAAGATCCTGCCCAAATCATTTCAAAATCAGTACTACTATGGTTCCATGTCTCATGTCTGCCATATTTTTAGATAGACTCTATAAACATTTTTTTGCGAAGATTTGATTAATTTAGTAAACATACAAAGCACCATCTCTTTTATATGTTCGTTCTGAATGGTAAAGGAAGCGATATTAGTGTGTTAGTAAAAAAAAATTCTTGTTACTAATAATGCAATTGAGAATAGTAATAGTACTTACATGTATGTAGCTTATTTTGGTAGAAAACAGGTTTGTTACCTCGGCAGGGCATTGATCATACAATTTGGATGCCAATAAGTTAGGGCCTAATAGAAGTGCAGTTCGAGGCCCCTGCTCTGTGTTCAGAACCGTCGTTGTGCTGTCCATGAAAAAATCTGGTTTGATCATCCTCTTGAACTAGCACGAATGAAAAACAAAAGATATTGTTACCACTACCATGGTTACAGCTGATGCATACATTAATCTAGCATGGATGCACAAGCGCAACCAAAGCAGCTGATGAACAGATCGGCTGTATGACATATGAAGCATTTCCCCCCAAAAAAAATGATACTACTGCCGGCTCTTTTTTCTAATCATCATCAGAAAACATGGCAAACGGACTATCCAGAAACTGAATCACGGCAGCCGGTGATGTTAATTTTCTGACGAAAAAGGAATTGCAGCTGACCTCTTCGATGGTGACGCCCATGTGCCTGCCGACGCGGGGCATGGACGCGGCCAGGAACACGGCGGCGGCGACCTTGCCCGGGAACCTCTCCATAGCGAGGGCGACGCTGAGCCCGCCGAGGCTGTGCCCCACCAGGACGAGCCTGTCGCCGTCGGGGGCCGCAGCCACCGCGTCCAGCAGCGGCCGCGAGTAGTCCTCGAACGACGCTACCTCGTGGAGGCGCGCCGGGTGCACCCCCGCCGCGGCCATGTCGAGCGCCGTCGCCCGGTGCCCCGCGGCGCGCAGCCGCGTCACCACCTTGTACCAGCACCACGCGCCGTGCGCCAGGCCGTGCACCAGGATGAAGTGCTTGCCGCCGCCGCCGCCGCCGCCGCCGCTCTCCATCTGCCGGTGGGCCATGCCACTCGCAGGCGCAGGTCTACTGGCCTGAATTATTCATCAGACCATCACTCAAGGAAGCTTCGTGTGTTCGTTTGTATGGAGAGGAATGCACTTTTTTATTTTTTATTTTATATATATAGACGGCCGATGGGGAGTAGCTGTCAGTGTGTGCCCCACTAGGATACAGTCGTACTCCCTCCATTCCAAATTATAAGAATTCCAAAAATCTTGAAGAGTCAAATCATTTTAAGTTTGACCAAAATTATAGAGAAAATTATAAAAATTTATAACATCAAATATGTATACTATGAAAATATAATTAATGAAGAATCTAATGATACTTAATTGGTGTCATAAATATTATTATCTTATTATATAAATTTGGTCAAATTTGAGATCATTTGACTCTCCAAGAATCTTGGAATGCTTTATAATTTGGGATGGAGGGAGTACAAGTTTATCATTTTTTTATCCAAAGATAAATGTTTTTTTAGAAAAGGCATGTGGCGCACTTTAATAATTATAGAACATAGTTACATCGTTTACTAGAGTTTTAATAATAAAATGAGGTGGTTCATCGACCCAAATACATTCTTTCAAAGATAAAGCTGCTCTAGCAAGTTCATGCGCCACCATGTTGGCTTCCCGATCACATCGTTCAATGGAGATTGCGTCGAAATTCTGCCATAGAAGAAAACAATCATCATACATTGGAGCACTTGATGCAGCCGACCAACCCCATCCTTATAGTCTCAACCACTTCTCAACAATCTGACTGTAGGATAAAGCTATTGCAGCCAATCTGCTGAGCCAATCACAGACCTTCCTTGAGTGCCATCACCTTCGCTGCTGGGGCGTCTATTATGTGCTCGAAATATGCATATGATCCTGCTATAAACGATCCATTTCAATCTCTAATAACCACGCTTGCTCCACCGCTGCTTTTCTTCGCTCTGAAGCTTCCATCGACATTGGTTACTAGCTTCCCTTCCGGCGGCTTCTTCCACCCCTCCCGCTGCCTGACAATCTTTTGCATTGACCTATGGTAGTTCGTCGCTAGGGTAGCAATCGATATGGCAGATCTTGCAGGATGTTGAATTCTCTCGCCATGGACAAACTTCCTCCGCATACCAACCTCCCGTTAAAATTAATTCAGCAAGGCCCACTCGATTTATCTTTTCAAGTGGTTTGGATACGTTGATTAGATCGCCTATCAAAACTGAACCTAATCTGTCAGGATTCAGTACCCTGTATAGCTTGTTCCAAACACCCAGGCGACGCCATATCTCTTTGGCTCGAGTGCACGTAAACAGGAGATGTTTAATGTCTTCACAACCATCATGGCATGCTGGGCAACTACTTGAGTTCTCAATGTGTCAATTTGCTAGGACACCCTTGCATGGTATATCACCATTTAAGACTCCATCCGAAGATCTTGATCTTATTGGGAACCTTCAGGTGCCATAACTTCTTCTATACTTCCTCCTCCCCCACGCATCCAGCTTGATACTGTGACAGATTGCCACTGAACTTATGCATCCACTGTTGATAATAGGTTGACCTGACTGAGAAGAAACCATTTCGATTGAAATGCCATGCTACTGTATCCTCTCTACCAAGAGAAAGTGGAATTTGCAAAATTCGATTCACATCTACGGACCAAAACAAACTTCGCAGGAGATCTTCGTCCCAAAGCCTTGTTACAGGGTTAATTAATTCCTCCACCTTGGTTACCAGATTACTTCCCCTTGGCATTATAATTTTAAGAGCATCTCCAACAACTCCTTAAAATAGGTGGTTATTCTTATAACTTTGACAAAATCACAAAAATCTCTCTCCAACAACTTCTCAAACCAACTTGCTATTTATGCCAACTTCCTATTCTCCGTCCCCGCACGCGCATTCTTCCACGCGCGGACTCCACTTGCTATCGCCCGTCTTTTTTGTTTTTTAGCCCTTTTTTCGAAAGATTTTCTCAAATACGCCCCTGACGGAAAGATTTCAGAAAATGGACCCAGAGCTTGGCGCCATCCACGCTGGCGCCAAGGTAACTACAGCTTGGCGCCATTGATATTGGCGCCAAACCCCCATGCCACTTGGCCGACGACGCCGAGCTGGCGCTGACGTGGCAGCACCTTGGCGCCGTCACCGTTGGCCCCAAGCTTGGCGCCATCGTAATTGGCGCCAAGCCTGGCGCCACAATTCACGACGCCAAGACCCTGTTTTAAGTACTCAAATTTACCGTGAGATGGACATGTTGAAATTTGTTAAGTCTTGATATTTACTAAGGTTTAGACATAAGTAAATTGGCTAAGTCTGAAAATTTACCATGAGATGGACATATGCAAATTTTACCATGACTTGGATATTTAAAATTTTGAGATTAAGTCTTTAAATTTTGCTAAGTCTGGAATTTACAAATTTTGGCTAAGTCTTTAAATAACCAAGTCATGGTAAAATTTGCATATGTCCATCACATGGTAAATTTGAAGACTTAAAATTTTACTATCACTTGACTATGCTAGAATTTCACTAAGTCACGTAAAAAGGGCTTCACGTTAAGTCATGGAATTAGGTCCAAGTCATGGTAAAATTTTAAATATCCAAGTCCAAAATATGAAGCCCTTTTTTAATATCCAAGTCATGGTAACATTTTAAATTTCTCAATGTCCAAATCACAGTAAAAATCCAGACTAGCCATATTTCCATCCCCATCCCATAGTAAATTTAAAGACTTAGCCAAATAAATCTGGATTTTTGCTATGGCTTGGATATGTTAGAATACCAACTACCATGTGGTAGACATATGGAAAAATAGCTTTTTAAACATGACTTGGACATTTACAAATTTGAAATTTTACCATAACTTGGATATTGAGAAATGTGACAAACTCTAGAGTTTTTACAGTGACTTTCTATTTGATCACTTAGAACAACCTTAAAATACTTAGGATAAAAAATGATATACATAATAACAGGTCTAAGGCTTGGCGCCAATGACGATGGCGCCAAGCTTGGCGCCAATGGTGACGGCGCCAAGATGCTGCCACGTCAGCGCCAGCTCAGCGTCGTGCGCCAAGTGGCATGGGGGCTTGGCGCCAACGTTAACGGCGCCAAGCTGTGTTACCTTGGCGCCAGCGTGGATGGCGCCAAGCTCTGGGTCCATTTTCTGAAATCTTTCCGTCAGGGGCGTATTTGAGAAAATCTTTCGAAAAAAGGGCTAAAAAATAAAAAGGACGGTGCTATCGCTTTGTGCGCCGGTCGTGTCATGTTGAAGCTGTTGCATGTGTCAGGCTGAACCTGTTCGGTACGTTGAAAGGATGGCCTGCATGGACGATGGGACAGACTGCAGCAATCTCCACTCCAATCATGTGTCACTTTTTAAAATAAACAAAATACACACTCCGTCCGGTTGATTGTGCAATTATGGGAAACGTGCCGTTCAAATTGTGTCAACTTTGACCAAATTTATAGCAAAAAGTATTAACATTTATGTCTCGAAATAAATTTATTATGAAAATATATCTCATAACCAATCTAACGGTACTTATTTTGTCTCATAAGAGTTAGTATTTTTTTTATATAATTTTAATCAAAATTTGCGATGGCTGATTTCTCGGGATGCGAGAATTGCACATTCATTGGGACGGAGGGAGTATAAATCTCCACTCCAATCATAGACAGATCAGTGAGATCAGTAGATCATCTGTAGATCACTGAGACATACAAACTGAACCAAATAGAATATTATCTCATACATAGAATATTGTCTCAGATAGAATATTATCTCATAATGCAACAAAGAAAACATCTTGGATCATACAAACTGTTTGGCTAAATATATATGGCCTCGTTCGGCTGGTGGGTGGCTGGTGCTGATTTGTTGTGAGAGAAAAATACTGCTTCACGAGCAGAAGAGTCGCGACGAGAAGGAGAGGAAACGTCACGCGCGTAGAGAGATGAAACACACGCTGGAATCGGTACTAGGCCTACTTTTTTTATTTTACCAAGTTGGAATACCAAACTGTTGGAGAGATGTCTTTTTTTCACTTGCCAAATAAATTAGCAACTTGCTAAAACTCAAGATTTGGCAAGTGATTTTTACCAAGTTGTTGGAGATGCTCTAAGATTGTGGCTTGATGGTATCCAATTGTCTTCCTAGATTTTATTTTGGGAACCATCCCCCACCCTCCAAATATAGCCTCTTTTGAAACAATCTAGTCCCGCTAGTATGCTCTGCCAAGTATAGGAGCTTCCACTCTTTGGTTTTGTGTTTAACAAATTACCATCAGGGTAATACCTGGCTCTTAAGACTTGAGCGCATAAAGAGTCAGGTTCAGACAACAGGCGCCAAACCTGTTTTGCCAGTAAAGCCACATTGAAACTTTCCATGTCCCTAAACACCATTCCACCTTTACTCTTTGGTATGCAGAGTTTCCACCACGCCTTCTAGTCAATTTTCCTGTCATCATCCTCATCGCCCCACAAAAATTGTGAGATGGTGTCTGATATCCCTTTTCTTTGCCCCCCCACCAATACTTAACGGCCCTGTTTGGCTGGCTGTAAAAGCACTGCTAAATAGCTGATGCTGATTTATTGTGAGAGAAAAACACTGTTGAATGGCTGGCTGATTCTGACAGATAAGTTCAAACGAGCAGGGCGAACAATTTCTCCTTCCACCTCTTTGTCTGGGCTCTGACTCGATCGATTAGGTATTAAAAATAGTCACTTCGATCAGCTCCCACCAAAGCAGGGAGACCCAAGTATTTGTCATTCAACAATTCCATCAAAATATTCAAAGTTTCACACACTTCCTGTTTATCTGTTGTAGAAGTATTTTCACTAAAAAAATATTAGACTTCGCATCGCTTACCAGCTGACCTGAATTTGTGCAGAAGTTGTCGAGGAGATTCTTTAGGTTCTCTGCATTCCTTTTTATCTGCGTGCATAAGAATCAAAGAATCATTTGCGAAAAGCAAGTGTGACACCTCTGGTGCATCCCTGCACACCCAAATTCTTTCTATTTCTCCTCTAGTTTCTGCACCTTTCAGCAGGCGTGATAAATCCTCTGCCACAAACAGGAACAAGTAAGGGGACAAGGGGTCCCATTGACCCACCCCACGGGTTGGGGTGAACATCTCCGTCTCCAAAGATAAATGTTTATTGAACTATATATGTAAAAATACAGTCCGTGTTCGATTAGAGCTGACCGCTGCTGCTAAGCGGCTGCGGCTGCAGTTGAAGTTAGATGTATGGTTGGCATTGTTGCTCTGTTCACTCTACTGAGTGAACGGCGTAGTAAACCACGTTCTTGTTCCGCTCTTGATTCCATTGGTCTTCACGACACAGTAATAATGGCCTAATAACAAATGGTTCCTGCAAGAGTAATCACACAACAATAAGAACAACCATGTAACAATACAATGTAGTGGTCTCCCTCAATAGTAGTAGCACCGTGGCAACACGCGGGAGGCCCGCTACCTATTATAAATGTCATAGTTTAAAATCTAGCTTTATATAACCAAACAAGGTACCGTTGCTCCGGGGTGGGGGTGGGGGGCCTGAGCCCCCTACCGCCTGTATAGATTGGCCATATGCGACAATGGAACCTAATATTAATCTAAGATAGTTATGGAGAAAAGAGAATCTAACATGCATGAATGATCCGCTGATCATGATCAGGGTCATAGTGGACAAACGGGTTTGACTAGTTAGGCACAGAGAATCCTAGGCAAACAAACAAGGAAGATGAGAGTATAGTATCTTAGCTCACTTACGTGGATGGATTATCCATTAAGCATGATCACGGTGGACGATGGATAACAATGTTTAGTGAGTTATTAGCTCTGAAGATGGCTCAGAAAAGGAATATGGGACTTTAGAAGAAGACTCAGAGGAAGACTCAGAGGACAAATATGGGAGCCCGAAGGAAGATTCTATCTTAAAAAAGAGGATTAGACACAGATAATAGACAAACAATCAGGGAGGCGGAGGAACGTAGTTCAAAGAGACACCAAAATTAGGGAGGAGGAGAGGAAAGTTAGGTTCAAAAAGACACCATGGTTCCAAAGAAGCTGTGGGGCAGTGCTATCGTGGAACTTGAGGTGCAAGATAACGCTAGAGGAGGCGATGCCGAATACATGGTCAGATTAGCTTTACAAAGATGTAGTTGTACCTCTTCGGATCTTGTGCAACTTGCGAGTATGGTTATATTCAAAAAAATATGTTGGCAATAATGATGATGATGGCTAGATTATGGGTATATTTCAGCTCGCTGTGCAAATATGTAAAGGCATGAATTTTTTGGGATGAAAAATAGTTGTCATGCGCTTGATAGAAATGGTTGTAAATTGGTTGTATCAATTGTATTAAATTGGACTCATTCGTGTAGGTGTCGGATTTGTCTTTAAAAAGATCTAAAGATAAAATATGAGGTGAGTAGAAATCAAAAGGATGTTAGAGTAAATATTTATCAATAATTAAATTAAATATATAAAAAATCTCAATCCAAATAGATTTCCTCAACCTAGCCTTCGAAGACCAAAGCAATAGACGTCGAAAACCACCAGAGAAGGAACCACTAACTTCATGGAACAAAGAAATCACCTCACTTACTCCATGGAACAAAGAAATCACCTCAAAAGTCCATTGATGAAGTTGGAGTCCACACCAAAAACCATCTCACAAGCCCATTGACGATGTTGGAGTCCACACCAAACTACACCGAGAAAGATGGACCCGAGTTACATTATTCTGATGCTTTGACGATGTCTTTGTTTCACCGTCATCATTAGGAACACGAAAACTAGACAAGCTAGTACATAATCTACGCCTCTAGGCAAACATAGCTCTATTTAGAGAGGTTTCGCGTGGCTTGGTTCTCTTGTAAAGCTATTGTGGCAGAGCCACGCAAAGCATTCACAATTGTAGCACTATTGTGGAGAATTGTGAAGGCTTGAACCGGTTTACCCAACTATCCCAAGGAGTCGAGCCCTGGGAGGGTTACCAAACGGGTTTTTATGATCACTAATCAGATCCTCGTGATAGTTTTCGCTCTTTTACCCGGTTTAAACATCTAAAATTGTCGCTCTTTTACCCGGTTTAAACATCTAAAATTGTCTAAAGTTCACTCTCAAATCATCAGTTAGAGTCATTTCCATAAAAAAATAGTTTTTAGCTTTCAAACAGTATTTCTATATCTTTTGTGCACTATAGAGAACCATTCTTGTTTATAAGATGTGTATATATTTGAAAAAAAAAAATACGAAATAGAGGACGACTATATTTAGATTACCAAATAAATTGTTAGAGCAACTCTAATAGGGGAGCTAAATCGTTTCGTAAAGATAAATATGGCTATTATTAAGTAAAAAATGTCTCCAACAGTCCTAAAAACCTCTTCAAATTTAGTTGCTCTCCAATCCGGAAAATTCACTTCCTACACATGGAAACAAAGCCTAAAAGTCTCTTCAAATTTAGTTGGCTCTCCAGAGCCTGTTCGCTTGAGCTTTCAACCGCTTATTTCTAGCCAGCCAACAGTATTTTTCTCTCATAACAAATCAGCCAATAATATTTTCAGCCGCTTATTTTCAGCCAAACGAACATGATGCCAATCTGGAAAATTCGCTTGCTAAGTATGGAACGCAGCCTAAAAGCCTCTACAAATTCAGGTGCTCTTCAACGCTTCGCTTGCTACATATGGCTCGCCATCCGTATGCACGCTCGGCGACCTCTTCCTGCGCGCGGGCAGTCTCGTGGTTTATCCTCCCCATCCCCCTTCCTGACCCCGTGCAAGCATCTGTGGCTGCCATGTCGCTGTTGTTGTGTGCTCGTGATGTGGCACTTGCGCAGGGTCTCTATTGTGGTGTGTTGCACTGTTGTGCAGGGTCTGCTCATCTTCTCCGATGAGGTCGGAAAATAGAGAAGCTAATTTCCTCCCAAGAAAAGTCTCTTAATGTTGTCCTTGTAGAGCGTGTGATCAAAACGTATCCAGCGTGCAAGACTGAGCAAGAATGTTACGGTGTACTGTACCGATCTGTTATTGAGGACAAAACCATAGTTTTCTTTTGTCTTTTGCCATTAAAATTCTTTACTGCGGTTTACATGTTAAACATTCGTCATGAGCAATTCATTTGTTTAAATTTAAATAGCAAAAACGTGTTTAGTTGAATAGCACAAGAATGAGCAATTCATTTATTCAAATTTAAATAGCAAAAACGGACTCGCAAAAATGTGCTTGGTTGAGAGCACTTTCAGAGACAAAAGGAAACAGATGTTCTTAAGACTTACTAGACCAGCCTCAACGAGGGAAGGCGACCTCCCCCCTCAGCTGATCTGAAGACCAAAAGATTTCTTCTCCGATCTGAAGCAACGCAACACCTCCATTGCCATTGAAATCGGACAAAGGGGCTGCCTGAATCGTGGCTCGTTCAAATGCTTTCAGAAACTGACAGATTTTTAAAATCTCAACTATTTGAGCAATCTACGCGAGCGTGCGTGTTCTTCTGGAGGGCATACAGCAGTAGCTTGCGTGTAGGTCGAATCCAGGCCCGCAAGATCAAAGCCCGAGGGCATCAAAGCGAGCAGACATGCAGACCATGTTGGTCTCCGTGCACACTACCATGCTTCCTTCCTGTGATCATCATCCAGAGCATCAGCTTATTGTGCACGGATCATACAGCACAGCACCTCATCTTATCTCCATCAGGGTGAAAACAAACCACGACGCTCGGCTTCTAAGCAAATATAATTAGGTAGATATAAATCACATCAAAAGGCAAGATTTTGGGGTTGATCAGATAATTGTAGTCTGAATTTTTGGTCAACACTCGAGCTTCTGTCAAGGTTTATCATCACATAAACAGGGCAAACTCCTGCCTGATTTTTTTTTTGTTAAAAGAAACTGCTGACAACAGATTCGAAACAAAACAAACCGAAACCAAGAAGAGAACAGAAATCGCATAGATCCTGAAAGGCTCAGAAGGATCCATTGGTTCGTGTCGTCAGGAGTCAGAAAATATGTAGGTATTTTCGGTCATCACAGCCTTCAGAGAGATCCAGCGACAACCGCAAGCAATAAGCAAGAAACCAAATCCAAAGAGAAAACAGAGAAGAAACTGAAGGCAATAAATGGACCATTGTGCTCCCATGTCGACCGATCGATGAACAAACCTGACGATTCCGGTGGCTGCAGCAGCCGAGAGGATTGCGGCACAACGGAGGATCGGAGAAAGCCGTCGTTTATATAGGGGGTGATTTGTGGGTTAGGGTTTTCTGGTTCCGGTGACTCGGGTGATGCTAGATTGACAAGAATACCCTCACCCTCTTACTGGGCCGGCCCAGTTAATCCTCAACAACCTCGCCGGAGACAAACCAACCACAGCCCAAGGGCATTTGCCTAAGGAAAACAAGCATGTTGGTTACATATAGATACTAGGACCATGGGCCTATGTGAGGCATAGATACTAGGACCATGGGCCTATGTGAGGCCCAAAGGGGCTGACACCGCTGAAGCAGCTCCTCTGGTCCTCGACGCCGAGGTAATCCACGACACGGAGGTCGTCCTGCCGCCGGTGATCCATCTGCTGGCCGCCACCGCCGCCACCGTGCATCAGCGATCCGATCGCCCTGGTCATCGAGCCGACCCCATGGCCATGGCTGCTGCCGAAGAACTGCTGGCCCGGCAAGAGCCTGCCCACGTCTAGGCCCACCAGCTGCGTCTGCCCGAACGGCAGCCCATCGTACGGCTCCAGCGCCGAAGGAGTCTTCAGAGGCCCAAACGGGCCCATGACGGGGAGACGGTGGTCAGGCCCAACCATCATAGGCCTGAATCCGACGGTGGAGAATCCCACGCCCAAGCTGTACCTACCCGCGGTCGCGCCCATCTCCGCGGCCTTCTGCAGCAGCGCTGTGGCCGACATGCTCGCCGAGGCGCCCGGCGGGGAGAACGCGCCGCCTATGTTGGGGTCGTCGAGGCCCGCTGCCTTGCCGCCGCCGCTGAAGAAGGTTGCCGGCGACGGCGGCGGCGGCGGCGGCGCGGGCCTCGCGGCGCCCTGCTGCAGGCTTGAGAGCATGCACCCGGCCATGCTGAGCGCCGGCAGGAGCAGCTGGTTGTTGGCGGCGGCGGCGTCGTCGGACGTGGTGGGGAGCATCCTCAGCCGCGGGCTCTTGGTGTCGAGGGCGAAGTCGTCGTCGTCCTCGGCGGCGGCGGCATCGAGGCCGTCGTCGGGCTGGGACGACGATGGCAGCACCAGGTGGTGGGGTGCGGCTTGCCCCTGGAGGGCGGAGGCCACCGTCGCCATGTTCATGGGCTGGGATAGCTTGTTGTTCTCCTGGGCTAGGGCGTCGCAGAATGCCCTGTGCGTCACGAAGCTGTCTCGCCTGGTGTGGTGTCCAAGAGCAGCAGTATGAGAAATTAACGAACAATTTTCGTCAGAAGATACTCAGATACAAAATGCTGATGTTAAATAACACCGTGCCTCAAGAACAAATTACTCCGATTTATATGTATGCACGGCGACACCTTGGAGTTGGAGGGGTCAAAACTCAAATGTTCATAGCATGCATGCAGGACGAACGTTTGTGCCCTACGCAAAACGCACATGCTGTGTGATTATTCCCGTTACGAGAAGACAAAGTGTTGTTAGTTCATCAGATCCCATGCATTCTTGTCTGAAAGATCTATTTCCTCAGGCCTCAGGCCTCAGCTACATATATACCAGGCCCTGGTGCCATTAGTAGAGTGTTTTTTTTGTGCTTCACTTTCACCAGTTTCACAAGCAGCTCTGCCCGTTGAAGTTGAAATTGTTTTGTTAAAGTGTTTAACAAAACAGCTCCTCATGGTAGATATAATACTGAAATAACCATAATGTCCTTCCCTCCTATTCTTCTCTTCCTATCTGCTCAGCCTTTCATGGTCTTCTTCCTTCTTCCCCAACATTCTCGCAACCACGTGCCCTCCCCAACAACGCACCCGTCCTCTACAGCAGCTGTGTGCGCTTCAACAACCGCACCTACACACCCTTGCCCGGCAGCCTTGCATGCCCTCCTCAACGGCCTCGCGTGCCGCAACCTGTATTTAAATGACCATTTAGAAGTCCTTCACGGTCCCAGGGAACCTCCACCTAAGGTCTCATGCACATGTATTTATCTTAATCCATGTGTGTTAAAGTGGATTAGAGTGAAATTAAACTAAATTTCATTCCATTCAACTCCAACACATATGGATTACGATGGATATACATGCATCCAAACAAAGGCCCAAGGTGAGACCACTTGTGTGGGTGAGAGTTGGGAAAAACTATTATTTTTAGCTTCACCTCAATCAATCTCATGTGGGGCAGAATTCCTGGAGCTTCACCGGTGAACATTGTTTTAAATCTCGATCTCCAACTAAGGCATTTAGTGGATGGTCTCCAAACAACCAATAGCGGTGCTAAATGAGGCTATAGCAGGCTATAGCCGCTAAATTGTACATGGACACAAATAGTTTGACCTCCCTCAAACAGTTATAACCGGCTATATCGGAGATTTAAAACCTTGCATGTGATGTTGTCTTCAAAAGACTCGTTGGCATAAAACCAGTTTCAAATCGCTCGTGAAGTTGTTGAAGAAGCTGTGCCAAGCCAGACATAGACCTAGCGTATAGTGTGTGTAATCGTCATGCATGCATGCCATTAAGGCAATGCAAACTATAGCTTAATTTCACTGAGCACTGTACATATGCTAGTTTTTAAGTGCAGCTCCCTCGATAAACCAAAATTATACTCTTACACGTTGTGGGTAGGTGTGGTAGTAGTTTTCACACGGGTGTATATATTTGTGACTGTGACGGAGATGGAGTATGGTTTGGTCGTCAGAACTAGAACGAGTCCAATCCGAGCAGGCACGGACTCTGAGGCTGGTGTGCCACAAAAACAAATCCTCCTTGTCTTCCCCAGGAGTCAAAATAGACATGCTGATCGACATGCATGAACAAATGGCGCCCAGCAGGCCAGTGCCGACGCCGACGCGACGACTGACGATCAAGTGAGGACTGACCTGGAGAAGACGGTGCCGCAGTCGCACCTGTACTCGCGGGTGCCGCAGACCTTGGCGTGCGCCTTCCAGTCGGAGTGCACGGCGTAGCGCTTGGCGCACCGCTCGCACTTCCACTTCTTCTCGCCGTGCTTCCGGCAGTAGTGCTTCTTGATCCCCGTCAGGTCCCCCAGCGCGCGCGCCGGGTTGTGGTGCACGCACGACGCCTCCGGGCACACGTACACCCGCTTCCTCGGCGGCCCGCCACCGCCTCCAGGGCCGTCCGCGCCTCCGCCGCGCTGCCGCAGCTTCCACGGCAGGTTGTGCCCGCGCCGGTGCAGCTGCAGGTTCTGGTCCCGCTGGAAACCCTTGTGGCAGATCTCGCACACGAACCGGTTCGTCGCCATCAGCGTCCGCGGCGACAGCGCGATCACCTCCGCGCTCGGGTCTTCATCACCGTCAATTATTCGTCGTCGGTACGGTTGTCGTTGCATGCAAAGACATAAGCGCCTCATCATCAGTATTCAGTGCATCAAATTGGAGCATATAGTATATACAGTACATGCAGTAGCTGTCAGCTACAACTGATATTGTTTTTTTAACAGGACAATGTTGCACTATTTATCAAAGTGTATGTATGGTTGAAATATATTTGAGCTCAAAATGTATTGATGGTTTCAGTCTGAAGAATAATACAAGAATCAATTAGCTGTTGCTGACCTCATTCTTCATGGGATCGATCGTTTTCTACCAAGAAGCTAATTAATGCCATTATTACAGTTTAGTTGCATTAAAGAATGCATGTATTGACGATCTATCTAGCTATCTACCAAGTTAACTCAAGCTGCCACAAACAATGTTCAAAATATTCCCTTACAGTATGTATGTCGTCATCTTATCACCGCTAGTCTTCGGTGAAAGGGAGGTTTGGACTGCTAAACAGTTACTGTCATAATTGAACTTGCTGCCCTATGAATCATAGCTAGAGCCTAGAGTTCACAAGATTTGCGAAAGACCTTCAAGATGCGCAATGGGAAGAAGTCATATCAATTATTCTCAAGAACTAGCATACGTCCTAATAATATTCGGTTCGAATTATTGGAGATAGTAATCTCTCCATGCATGTATCTGCATGTAGCTTTAGCTATGATGGGACTAATTAAAAATCAGTGTACTGCAAGAACCTGGTGTCCCCGGAAGGCTTCTCTTCTTCTTCACAGTCGGTGGCGGTGGCACAGGCGGCGGCTCCGAGGGGCCGGCGCCGGTGACGCGTTGGAGATCGCCGTCGTTTCGCATCTCCATCAGGCCACCGAGGAGCGGCTTGATGTGGTACTGCAAGAACTCTTCCTCCACCTCCCTAGGTGTGTTGCTCACAGAAGAGAAGCTGCTGCTGCCAGTGCACTCCCTAGCAGCAGCTCCCGACATGGATCCAGATGACAGCAAGCAACTAACCTTGCATGCACGCACGCATGCATGCGCCAAAAACACACGCGCTAGCGAGATCAACAAATTGGCAGTAGTACAGACAGACACCTTCTACAACATATCACTACTATACACAAACTTGTTTGTTGCAGAGAGGGGGGAGGGAAGGAGGAAGTGTGTGTTCTTCAGTTGCCTGAGAGACGTACAGACAGAAGGGAAGGGGGTGGTTGGTCTTGTATTTATCCCATCACTTTTCCATGCTGCCTTTCACACCTCACCACATTCCAATTAGTACCTTTCTGTGTACTCCCACCTCCCTAAAAAAATACAATAATTCTCGTTTTTCAAAAAATCAAATAATATAAATTTAACCAATTCATGTAAAGAATATTAACATTATGCTACCAAACAAGTACCATTAAATTGATCAATGATCATATAATATGTTTTTATAAAAATTTATTTGAAGACATAAATGTTGATATGATTTTCTAATAAGGAGAGTTAAATGTAAGAAAGTCTGGCTTAGTCCAAACTTAAAGTTGCATTTTTTTTCGTGTGTGTTTGAATGGAGGGAGCACAGTCCTAGCTAGTGCCTATCACTTTCCGTATGTGTGTCAGTGATGACAAACATTATATTAGGGCCTGTTTGGTTTTATTTTGTTAAAGTTTAACTCCCATCACATCAATGTTCTCTCAAAT
The DNA here is from genome assembly GCA_022457205.1 of Saccharum spontaneum. Lineage (NCBI taxonomy): Eukaryota > Viridiplantae > Streptophyta > Magnoliopsida > Poales > Poaceae > Saccharum > Saccharum spontaneum. Next base: position 73,068,390 of record CM039588.1, read on the forward strand.
GCATGGAGTACTAAATGTAGACTAATTGTATGCATGTCGGCACAGATTATGAGTAATTCACGAGACGAATCTATTAAGCCTAATTAGTTCAAGATTGGAAACCTTTTGTCAAATAAGACAAAAGCGTTACAGTGTTTGTTAAATTTTAACTCTTCAAACCAAACACCCCTGGTATGTCTCGAGAGTAATATAGACTTCTAGAGAGAGGAGCTGATTAATGTGTACAATGTACGGCTAGCCGCGCGAGCTAGGAGACGAGTAGACAGTAGAGAGAGGGAGAGTTTGTGTTTTATATGCATCGTTTGGATCTACGCGGTGGCCTTTGTTGTTTCCTCCCTCGGGATCGTCGATCGGCCGGCTACAGACAATGTTTTCCTGATATAAATAGCTTGCAGTGACAGCAAACATGTTGTGGTGGTCAAGTTGATCGGGGCCTCGTTTAGTTCAAACAATATGGGAGAAAAATACTGTATCAGAATTTTTGTAGCATTTCGTTTGTATTTGGTAAAAATTATCCAAATTTTAACTAACTAGGCTTAAAATGTTCGTCTCGTAAAGTACAACAAAACTGTGCAATTAGTTTTTTGATTTCATCAACATTTAGTACTCTATGTATTTGCCGACATTTTGATGTGATGGAGAATCTTCTTTTTTGCATAGTAGAATTTGGGGGAGAATTGAGGGGCGGCTTCTTCTTGTTGCCTTGTTTTCTTGCCTAGGGCGCCTGCATGCCCTCGTTTTCAATTCGGCGCCTATAAAATTGCAATTTAAAATGCGGTTACCGATCCCCAAAACCAATCTTTCTACCGACCTCGATCGGCTTCTTGAATACACTGGAGCCCTCTCTTAACTTGGTTCGGATCAATGCTTATTTTTGTTAATAAACTAACCGTGTAAAATTAATCCAACTTTTTTTAACTGAAAAATATCATGACATCTCTATACTGATAGAGATTTTTTTTCAAAAGATCCGTTACCGGCTTTCATTTATAGGAAGAGAGCAAATTATGTATAAGAAAGGCAGCCAAATGTCGCGTAAAACACCATGAAAGGCTAGCCCAACCACACAAACGCAACGGAGTACCACAGACGACCCAACTAAGATGAGACCAAGATCCCAAAGCAAGAGGATAGTCGGTCATCGTTGCCGAGCTCAAGCACGTCGCAAGAGCATCTCTGACTTCTAGCCGTGACCTCATGCCCTGCCCGCGGCGAATGTCGTGCGTCCGAAGCAAACCCAGCCGCCAAAGAAGAGGTTGACCGGGCACCGAGAACAAAGGGCATCCACCACACAAGACATCGTGACTGATTCGAGATTCCACAGTGACGTCTTCAGGAAGGTTACAACGTCCAATGCGCTGCCGTCGCTCGTCCAGGGATGGACCGGATTTTCACCTGCGGACTGGGGGGACACGACGCCCCCAGCAGGGAAAGTGGTGCCCACAGGCATCGCCGTCACCAGGCTTTCGCCCGAGGTGCCCCCAGCAGAGACGTCGGCCCAGATGCCGGACCCCAGCCTGTTGCCGCCGTCGTCACTGCCAGTCGTCCTGCAGAAGCCTCGCCAGAGGGACATCGACGTGCCGGCTACACGTAGCAGCCGCACAGCTACGTCAACCACCCCCTCCGACCAAACAACATGCCGAAGATCAGCCTCACTCTGCCGCGAGCGTCCCCCTGCCGAACGCCGAGCCGTCACTGGCTGCTGCCGCCGGCTGAGCACCCGCCGTCGACGCTGCTGACCTTCACCAGACACCGACAGGTGCATGCCCCACCACGGGCACCGCCCCCTACCCTAGGGGCGCCAGATCTGGCCTACAGGGCACCAGACCTGACACCCCCTGCTGACGCCGCCGCGAAGGGACGGTAGAGAAGAAGCACCGCCGCTCCCGCCGCCGCCGTCGCAGCAGCCGCCGGCCACCAAGATAGATCCAGCCGCCTGGGGACCGGATCCGGCCTCCCAGGCACTGGATCCGGCTGTCTGTGCCCCGGGCCGGCGGCCCCAGCCAACACCTCGGCCACCATCAAGAGAGGAGAAGGGGAACACGCGAAGAAGAAGAAGACCTTGCCGCCGCCCCCTACGCCTGCATGGACACCGGTCGGCGCTGCTACAGCCACGGCAGCCACCCCGTCAACCACCACGCCGGTCATGCGGGGCCGGGCCGCCGGCCTACTACAACTGCGCCGCCAACACGAGGAGGGAGAGCCCCGCTGCCACCATCACGGCCGCCCGGGCGGCCATGCCGGTGGCCAGCTCCAGCGGCGGCTCGGCAGGAGAGGAGGAGAGGGGTGGGAGGGAGGTGGCGCGGTGGGGGCCGCCCGAGTCGCCCCATGTGGGGGAGCGACGCGGGGATCGGATCTATACTGATAGAGATAATGAAAAAGGTGCGTGCATATCAAAGGCAACTATGGCCTCCCTGGTATTCTGGGTTTCTTTGGAGTAAACGGTGATTATTATGCTTAATTATTACTAATATCCGATGGATATAAGAATCATTGTCACTTCAAGCTCTATCATGTACCATCGACCGTGAACGCTGTGGTACATGCTCAAACGACTGTTCGTGCCTTGTACTTATCTACAGTCTTAAATTTCACGCTAAGGCACCTAACATACATGGATTGAGATGAATACGTGGACATCGAAACAATTCCTTAGCGAGCAGTGACAACCGGGACAGCTGAGTACTATACGTGTATATATAATGATCACCGAAAATAGTTGAGAAGAAACAAGACGCATGCGTCAATGGTTTGTGCTGCACAGTACAGAATGACAAGAAACAAGAAAAAAAAATACTGGAACTGTCTGGAACCAACAGCAAGATCTAGGACCGTTCTTTCTTTCCTGATACAGGACAAATCTATTATTGCCAATGAGCTTTTGATTGGCATGGACCCCGTGATCCTAAACCTGGAATTAATGCTGTGTTAATCATGCCTACAAGCTACCAACATGTACTGTGTCACCAATCGCACTTGCACCCCCACAGCCTGACATGTCTGTCACAAAATAATCGTATATCCTGTTTTTTAACAAGTAATATTTTAAGTTTTTTTTTCTCGAACACGCAAAGACCTACACGCCTTTGTATTAAGGAAGAGAGAGTTTTTACAATACGCCTTGGCGGCGACTTAGGCGAGGGACACAAAAATTGAAATAAGCTCAAGCTCTCCTTGAACATTGTGACTCTAGCCTATTAATCTAGACATCAGACAACCGAGGTTCTTGGTGGTGGCTCATACCCATTGGTCCGCCTCATGCTTGATGACTGTCATAAGGAATGGTATTTGGGTGCTGGCGCCTCGAAAGCATCTAGCATTCCTCTCCTTCCAGAGTCCTAGGCGACAAGAGCGAAGACCGAGTCCGCGCCGCGCCTGCAGGTCCGTTCCACTGCAACCTCCACGCGTTCCAGAACTCCAGTATTGTGTCCTGGGGTCGCCATCCCCTGAACTGGGCTAAGGACGCTGCTGGTGTTCCACCAAACTTGCTTGGCGAAGGAACACAACACGACGATGTGGTCAATAGTTTCCGGTTCTCGGTCACAGAGGAAGCACAGGTCGTTTGCCTCCAATCCATGCCGCTGTCGTCGATCAGCCATCCAATGTCGCTTCCTGATCGCCAGCCATAGGAACTACTTGATTTTGAGGGGAGCCCAGGTGTCCCATACTTGGCTCAAAGTGAGCACGGGGTAGATCCGACCATGAACGCGCCGTCAGTTCGTCCACTTCCACATCGGTCGATCCGCGTCGTCACTGAGATGCACGTCCCGGACCGCTCTCCAGACGTTCAGGTACTCCGCGATTGCCAGAACAGAGAGTCCGCGATTGCACGGGGTAGTAACTTTTTAAGTTTAACCAAACATATAAAAATTTAATGTTTTAACGTGTAATAAGTATCACTAGATTAATAATATATAATATATTTGCATAATAAATATATTAAGAGATATAAATATTGATACTATTGTTTACAAATCTAGTTACCCTTAAAATTATTGGACTTGTCAAAAAGCGAGACGTGCAATTATTTTGAGACGGATAGAGCCATACTTATCCCAGTAGCTAGGAACAACAGTAGTAGTATTTCAGAAGCAGCTACCATTGCATATATCACTGCTTGTTGGGTGTGGTTAGATGGATAGACTGATCGACAGGGAACGAACTGGAGTAGGAACTCAGGTTCAATGCACTGCATATATCGCTCTTTCGCTTTGCTTATGATTTCAAGACATGATGACTTGAGGACCTGTAGGTCGACAGCGGCAAGATTGATTGAGTGCATATATATCACCTACAGCGACGCTGCGCCGTGCCGTAGAGGTAGTGTGATGGAGAGTGAAAGCAAGGAAATAACATATTCCCAGCAGAGACTTCAGACTTTTCTTCTAGAGCGAGCAAGCTAGCCATGGCTTGAAATGGCTGGCTGGCTATTCAGTAGAGGACCCATAGAATATGGATAGATCACTGTCCTCTCTTGATGATTAGGATAATGGATCTACTGATGACTAATCGCCTATAGTTAGCTGCTTAGTTTAGTTTCGTCCGTACGAGATTATTAGCTCGTTGCATCTCAGCATATTACCAAATTTACCATTGTTGCCATAGTTGCGCATAGTCTGTACTAGCACTGATGTTTTGTCGTCTCTCTCGTCTACTCGGATTTTGTTTTCATCGCAGCTGTGCATATTCTTTTGGAATTTGGAGCAGTCCAGGCTCGCTGCAGTGATCACTTATTGAAATGGAAACATATGCCGTGCGTTTGTGCTTACCTGTACTTCCAATCCGTGGCACCGGCAGGCAGGCAGGTTTGGTGGTCAGCACTTGGGAACTGAATTATTATTATTATCTTACTGGCCATCTTCTAATCCGCGGAGCCTCGAGACCTGACGGCCGCATCTTGTAATCTTCCTGGAACTGGAAATGGTTGTTTAACTAGCAGTGGGAAGTCACAGTGACTGATGATAGTGAACAGTCCGTACGATACGATATATATGGGCACAGACAGCGTGAAGGTACTAGGTGAAGGCCTGGCTCCCTGCAGTTGGATTCATTCAGAATTTCAGATCTGAAGAAAGTTCATATATATCTTCGTTTTTTGTCCTCCTGGTGTATAGTATATAGATTTTAAGATCTTCAGATGATGCATAATCTATCTGACGGAGGTAGTAGCATACAAAAGCACTATTCGACAGCAAGAAGATCTTCATATATATCTATGAGCTAGTAGAGAATATAAGTTATCATAGAGGAAGGTACAAACAAAAGTATTGACGTACAACATGTGTAGAGGCTAAAGAGATGCCCGGCCTAGAGAGGAAAAGATTACGTCATTTCAAAGACAGATATATATAACAGAGAGCTAGCTAGAAAGGGCTAATTGCATGCAACTTATTATACACCACAAATAAGCTAAGCTAGTTGTATTCTGCTACTAGCCTACTACGGTCATGTGACAAATCATTGGTGCCTGCACTGCATTCATAAATGAGCGCGTCCTGAATCTTCGCCGCTTGATCGATGGCACGTCAACACCTAATCTCGATCGGCGCCCATTATTGACTGGCTAGCGCTAGCAGTAGCAAACAGGAAATTTTGGAGGAGCCTAATGAGGGAGGTGTGTGCATTAGGATATGCATGGTAGCAGTGCAGTGGTGGTAGCTCAGCTCGATCGTCAGTAATAAGAAGGAAAAGGACTTGGCAATTGAATCCTGATAACCTGAATACCAAATAGAGTTTCATCAGGATCCGTCGGAGAGACAATGCAACCTGTGTTCACTGCTAACTGCTCAGTCAGTGAGGTCTCTGAAGTGACAAACGATCTGATAATAAACCAACGAGTTGATGCATGAAATGGACAGTGAGCAGCGCAGAGCAGGCAACTGGCAAATCAGGCAAATGATCCTAATAATTAAGCATGTCACCAGTCTCGTCTCATATGGATGGTAATGGTCTGACAGACGAGGATGGATTAATTCCTCAAACTGACACTGACGCGTTTACTATCTACCATAGCAGTAGCAGTGTCCATCTCGCTTTGGTAAACCTGCATATCACTGAAAAGGGTTTGGCAGCGAGGAGTTCTTGAGTTGTCTGTCATTCGACAGGAACTAGACATGACAAGACGACCCTTTTTCGAGATCGATCGATCATCGATGTGGGCAACTAATGACACGGCGAGCTGAGGTGGCTATAAAGTCAAAGCTGCGTGCTAATCTGTCTGTAATCCTATGATGCTGAGTGACAGGCAGAGCAGAGCTGAGCGGAGGCACTAGCGCTGGGGCCACACGATTCTGCAGCAACAGAAAGCCGGCCGGGCGGCCGGCGTGCGGCTGCTGCTCGCTGGTGCACACCCCACCGGAAAAAGCTAGCATCTCGTCCCCTGCTCTCCTTTCTCGATCGTGACCGGAGAAGAAGGCTGAAGGCCGGCCGGTCCTCGATTACCGTCGCCGGAGTTGGCTGGCAAGAGCTATAGATGTCCAACGGGCCGTGCCGTGCTGGCCCGGCCCGACGACGTGCCGTGCCGTGCCGGCCCGTGTCGTGCCGTCACGGGCCGTCGTGCCTGACGGGCCGTGCCTGTGGCGTGCTCGTGCCTGGCCTCCGGCCCAAGGCACGGCCCGTGGGCCGTCGGGCCGGCCCGAGAGCACGTCGTGCCCTGCGTGCCGTGGGTGGCCCGAGAGCAGCACGCGAAGAAGGGAAGAGCGGCGCGACGGATGGGGAGGGGAAGGGAAGAGCAGCGCCGTCTGGGAGAGTGGGAGTGGGAGGAAGTTAGGGTTTGGAGTGATGAAGATATTATATATATATATATATATATATATATATATATATATATATATATATGGATTGCAGTGGGTTGTGTAAAATATTCACATGGTTATTAATTTAACGAGCCGCCTCTTGGACCGGGCCGTGCCCGTGCCGTGCCACGTGCCTGGGTGGCGGCCCAGGCACGGCCTGGTCCCTCGGGCCGGGCTGGCCCGGGCCCGATGGCCACCAGGCCGTGCCGTGCTCGGGCCAGGCCAAAACACCGGGCCGTGGGCCGGGCCACCGGGCCTCGGGCTACATGGCCAAGTATAGCAAGAGCTAGCGTCTAACTAGGCATCTCTATCCAAGGAAACCTGCTGGTGAGCGGTGACTGTACGAGCGAGAAAGCAAGCAACTGCACATGGGTCTTTGGGTTGATTTTCATGTCCCAGGCCCCAGCCCGACATAACTGGAGCTGCGTCGTCGTGTCATTCTAATTTCTAATACTGTACGTTTCAGGTGCATGTGTGTACGTGACACAACCTAAGTTCTGGATCACAAGATGTTACAGTACATTATTATTTATAAGTTATCAGTATCCAAATACTGTACATACGTACTAGTGAACCTCTAAGTAATAATGGCATCAAAATGCGACTGAAGAAAAGGATTCAGAACTCAGCGGCCAAAACCTTTACAATAACATTTGGACCAAAAAAAAAAACAGTATCATGGGCTTCTACTACTGAAGACTACTGGGCTAGCATGAGCCTAGGTGCCGGTCTGGCACATATGACTGGGCTGAATGTAAAATTGACCAGTAGGAACAATGGCACACAAACCTTTAGTTCATTCTCTCTCTCACTCACTCATATACATTAGAA
>CM039588.1:73076114-73114106 GCA_022457205.1 Saccharum spontaneum
CGCGATCCTTCCGTTCCCTTCCCCCGTGCCCACGCCGCCGGCTCATCCCTCCGTACGTCTTTGTCTTCCCTTCTCCCTCCCTCTTCCTCTGCGGGCGTCGTTCCTCTGCAACCACTCGCGCGCGGATCTAGGGAAGCGGAGACGAGGATCGAGAGGTAGACGGTCGGCTGCACCAGTGCCCACTGCTTCATCCCTCCTGCCGCCGATGTCCCGCTGGGAGTGTCCACCGCGGCCGTCCTCCCGGGCGGCGCTATCCCCCGTACCGTGTGCCGCCGTGGCATCTAGCCAGGCCATACCGACCACCGCACCATGCCTGCGCCGCTTCAGCTCCACCTCGCCCCGTTAGCCGCACTGGCCACCTGCTGGCTCCGCGGGTCCGGCCTCGTCGTGCGCATCGCCAACTGCGGCAAGCGTTCGTGCCTCGGCCTTGCGGCTCTAGCAACAGAAGTGGCAGCAGCACCCATCCAAATGGACCTGAACCTCCGCTTCAACCCATAGAAAAACAAGAGCAGGGCTACCGCGAAGGAATGGCATAGGAACATCAGATGGCCGGCGTAGCTCAACAACCAACGGAGCACCCAGCAGCCCGGGGCACCAGAGCGCAGTAAAGCCCACGAGAACATAAAACTTCCTGCATTGCAAGGTAATGGGTTAAAGATTAGAAACTCATATAACCTGTAATTAAACTAGGGTTCCTGATGAATCCTTTGTCAATAGTTCAGGACATATGATTTCTATTCTGGCCTTCCTACAAAAGGTTCCACTTGCATAGTGACTATTTGTGTTTACTGATACTGAGAAAGCCTCAGGTACTTGATTGGGTATAAGCATGAGTTGTTCTTAATATCCTTTTTGCATATAACCTTGCAGCTAGAGTCTTCTTTGAAGTGCACATGCCCTGATTTGTCATCCAAGTGAGTTAAGTGTCATCACTCATGCATACTAGGAATGTTTTGTACTAATTGTCCTGAAAAGGCCTAATCTTATTTATCAACTGCAATTTGAATGCTTCTTAAGCAACATTTCCTTCATTTATAACCTAGAGCAGCTATTTTCCCGCATCCTCCAAACTAATTTGAGATTTGAAGTTCACAATTTTAGTTACTTATCTGCTTCCTGTTTGCAGGTTCAAACACATGCCATGCATTTTTTTAGAATGCTATGGTTCAAACGAAGACTTCTAAGTAAAATAGCTACGTAGTACTTCTAATTAAGCAATACTTCATTCATTTATTGGAGTCATCTTAGGGTCATGCACAGTGACCAAGAAGGGGTGGCGCATGCAGACGGTTGAATTAATTCCACCAGTGAGAGGAATTGCATGCTGACGGTTGAATTAATTGGGCCAGTGAGAGGAGCCGCATGCGCCTGGGATGATGTGAAAACTATGGTCCCTAGCTTAGACGACTCCGACTTTTGGAGAAATTTCTTTCGGTAAGATGACTTCGATAAATGGATGGAGGGAGTATGATGAAAAAAGGGGCATCCACAATGATGAGTACAGGCCTGATCTTCCGAGAGGTAGCCGGTAAGTTCGATTTGTGGAGATCTCGACGTTGGCGATCTGGCTTCAAATCAGACACGATTCGAACCCTGCAACCGTTACACCACTGCTCCGTTGGTTATCAACCAAGCACAACTTAATTGACCTCGCCAAGAAGGCTTTTTTCGCAAGCGAATCGAAGAGCACAAGCAAGAAGTAAAACACGCAATCTGAAATTGCAAATATGAATGACGCGAATATCAGTAGAGGGTTCGAGAACTCGGTTCCAAAGAACTAATCGACATAGTGGAGGAGATCAAGAACAGGGGCCCTGGATCACTGGAAAAGGATTTGTCACCACAGTTACAATGAACGATTCAGTTTCTCAATGGAAAACTAAACTCTAAACAAAACCCAATTATCTAACAGTGGCGGCGGCTGTGTTTATAGTCTAAGACTCGACCTAGGGTCGAGGACGGCTAGGGGTTGGGCGCCCACAACTTGGGCTTAAGGCCCGACACGATACATGGCCAAGTTGGCCCAAATAGGTTGACAAAACATAGTATAACATGGTGCATCAGGATTATCACATAACTCAGCAGTAGCCGAAGTTGTAGCAAGAAAAATACCTCCTTTTAACTTAATCCCATTATTTTTGGCAATGTCAGTTGGAGGTTTATTTTTAATCTCATTAGCATGTTTAATAATATCCGTAGGAGACAAAGGTAGCAATATAATTTTCTTGTCCTTATGTATGATAGTGTATGTATTAGTTCTACCATGGTGTAAAGCATCATTATAAAATTCCCATGGACGACCTAACAAAATGGAACAAGCTTGTATAGGGACAACATCAAAATCAACATTATCATGATAAAGAGCATGTGAAAAAGCTAATGCGTGCTGATTTAGTTACCTTAGTCTTACCACTATTATTGAACTATTGAAGTTTATATGAATACGAATGTTATCGTGTGGTCAAGTCAAGCTTCTCAACCAAATCTGAACTCACCAAGTTATTGCAACTTTCGCTATAAATGATAGTGAGAACACGACAACCCTGCACAATGAAATACATGTGGAACAAATTGTGGCGTTGGATTGTCATCTCTTCTTCATGTCCCACACGTGTACTCAACGCACGCTGCACAAAAAGGCTAGGGTAGTCTGCGGCAGCAGCCACGGAGTCAATGATGATGGCCTCCTTGTCTTGATCGTCCTCGATGGAATCTGCATCAACGTTAGCAGCAAGGGCTAAATCATCTTCAACATCACTAGCACTTACATATCCATCCTCGGTAGCAATGAAAGCATGACGACTGAGGCAATCCTTCATGACATGTCCCATGCCTTTACATCGGTGGCAAATGATTTTAGAGCTGGACGAGGAGGAGCTAGTAGAAATACCCGGAGTGGCACCTTTCTTCTGTACATTAGACAATTTACTTACCCTGGAAGAAAATGGAGGTGTAGATGGCTGTGATGCAACAGGAATCTTGGGCGTATCCGGCTCTGAATGCTGCTGAAAATTCCTCCCATTGTTAGACCTGAAAGGCTGGTGTTGTTTGCGTCCCTGTACTTCACGTTCTGCCTTAATAGCAAGATGATACAATTGGGAAAAATTGCGTCATTCTTTGTAATCAAGTATATTCTGTATATCATGGTTTAAACCACCAAAAAATCTAGCACTAGCATCATTATCATCTTTATTTATACCACAACGGGCTAAACCAATAAGCAATTCTTGATAGTAAGCTTCTACTCCTTTATCACCTTGTTTTAAAGTTTATAGTTTCAAACGTAAATCACGTTGGTAATAAGGAGGAACAAAACGAGATTTCATACGTTGCTTTAAAGCATTCCAAATTTAAGGTACAGCAGTAGCATTATTAGCATTGCAAAGATCACTCCACCAGAACAAAGCAAAATTAGTAAACTCACTAGTAGCAAGTCTAACTCTATGCTCATCAGAAACATTATAAGAATAAAATTTTTGTTGAACAACAAGTTCCCAATCTAAATATGCCTCTGGATCAACATTACCAGCAAAAGGAGGAAGGCTAAATTTAATTTTAGCAAAAGGATCATTATTACCATGATTATTACCTCCCATACCGCGACGGTTGAAGTTGAGGCGGCGACGGGCATAACCGTCAGCATCTGCATCTTCATCACCAAAATCATTCGCATCTTCATCATCAGCACGATGAGGTGGAGGACGTTACTCGAGTTGTTCAATGCGGGTGACCAGATTGTTCACATTGCGCGTTAGCTCGGTCATAGGATTGCGTTGTTCAGTCATGAACGTTGTAAACTCGCCTTTGAACACACACTCATTGAAGTCCGTCGGAGATTCTTACCATGGTTAGAAGATAGAAAAAGATAACACCAAAGTATTATCCCTATCAACTAAAAGAAAACAAGTGGTAGTGGTGGTGAAAGTGGAATGCAAAATCACAAGCGGCTTATCACCGTCTTGCATATATTCTTACCAACGCCAAATATGAGCAAAACCAAAGTGACGAAGTAATCTGTTGTTGAGCGTGGGTAACAGTTGCAAGATGGACCTGACAGAAGAATATGTGAAGCTATGGGTAGGCACACAATATGACAGCAAGGATTAGCAATTAACGAATGCAGAATAGCGATTGTTCAATCCGGATCCAAAGTACAAATCACAGGTGCTGGCTAAGATGTGTCGAGACGTAGCATAACAAGGTAAAAATAAAGGACGATGGAAAGAATTCACAGAACAAGCAAATAACCCGAATTTTTCCTTTTTTCTGAATTTTTTCCGGAATTTTCCAAAAGGCACCAGTAGGAATCAAACTTTTTTATTTTTTCACTATTTTTTTAATATTTTTCTTTGAAAAGGGATAAAAAAAGATACAATCACAAAAATTGGCACCTACAACTGAGGTGGAATGTGGTCTACAGAAATACAGCACGTTCTCTAAAAAGCGTGCAAAAACTTTGACAAATTTTTTTCTTTATTTTCCCAAAAATTTTTTGGCAATTTTGATGAAACCAAACAGGGTGAAGCCGAGTTTGGGTCGACTCCAAATGGTGTCAAGGAGCTGCTGTAAAAATTTCAGATTTTTTTGATAAACTAGCGAAAAGTTATGTATGTTTTACCGAAGGTATCTCGAGTTATGTTTTCCAGGAAGCACAACACGACAGCGGCAGTTAGGGCAAAACGTCCCTAAACTCCAACACCGATAACAAGATCGTCCTTGTGACTAACAGTAGTAGGTATTCGCCTGATGATGTAAGGAAGGCTGCGATGCAAATAAAATAAGAGCGGCTGGCAACCTATCTAGGGTTTATGCGGCGACGAGAAGTTACACAAGGCGGCTAGCGGGCAAGTCGAGTAATGTGGTGGCTTCGACTTATTATTTGGGAACGGTGGATGGATAGCGGCGAAAAACAAAAATCACAGCAACGGGCGATTGAACTACGACCACGAACACAATCCTAAACCAGCAACAAAACTCGACCACGGACACAAACTCAACGACGCGAATCTGAAACGAAATTACAAAGGCACAAAAGGTGATAGGACAGCGGAAATTAAAGTATTTTTGGGCTTTTTGTGGACTCTAGGTAATGAACAAATATGAATCTAAGGCAAACGAGAATATGCCTCGCGGAAAATCTGAAAGCTCCGATACCAATTGATGAGTACAAACCCGATCTTCCGAGGTAGCCGGTAAGTTCGATTTGTGGAGATCTCGACGTTGGCGATCCGGCTTCAAATCAGACACGATTCGAACCCTGCAACAGTTACATCACTGCTTCGTTGGTTATCAACCAAGCGCAACTTGATTGACCTCGCCAAGAAGATTTTTCCTACAAGTGAATCGAAGAGCACAAGCAAGAAGATAAAACACGCAATCTAAAATTGCAAATATGAATGACGCGAATATCAGTAGAGGGTTCGAGAACTCGGTTCCAAAGGACTAATCGACACAGTGGAAGAGATCAAGAACAGGGGCCCTGGATCACTGTAAAAGGATTTGTCACCACAGTTACAATGAACGATTCAGTTTCTCAATGGAAAACTAAACTCTAAACAAAACCCAATTGTCTAACAGTGGCGGCGGCTGTGTTTATAGTCTAAGACTCGACCTAGGGTCGGGGACGGCTAGGGGCTGGGCGCCCACAACTTGGGCTTAAGGCCTGACACGATACATGGCCAAGTTGGCCTAAATAGGTGATGCAGCACCTTGCCGTGGTCACACAGAATGATCCACGGACCTTCTGAAGATGGGACCAGATCCAAAACAACGGCGTCGTCGTCCCCTTTCCAACGCATCCAAGAACGCCCCGTTTCGATGTCGTATGAGAAAATTATGACTGAAACAGTGACGACGTGTCTGCTGAATCCGACGGTGACGTGACAGCTGAGTTGGGGACGAATTGTAACTTGGGGAAGACCATAGCGTCGGTGTGTCCAGCGTGGCGATGTCCTCATCATCATCCCCTTCTTAAATTGGAGTCGTCCTCAACTCCATCTTGGCGATGTCCTCATCACACAACCTCCTATTTGGCTATGAAGTTCACAATACAAGTTCTCATTCTAAAATGTAAAACACAAGAAAATACAGTAGGTTTTTTTTCAGTGATGGAGCATTTGTCCAAAACTGTAAGCCTGTATTTAAGAAAGGTTGAGTTCTACTGTTAAATGGTTGCCACTATAGCTTATTTTCTGGCTGAGTGGCTGATCTATTTCACCAGCCTTCTGTAGGAGGCAACATATACTTGCAAGATCTCAAGGCCTGGCCCGACATTATGATTATCACTATATTCTTGATTCACGGCTCCTTCCTTGCAACAAATGGAAGCTTTGGCCTAATCTAAAGCCACTTTTGCCTAGACTATAAAAACCTATTGACACTCGATGAGGGGTTCGGCAAGACGACAGCCAGAGAGACACCAAGGATGACAAAGAGCCACTCGAGATCAAATACTAGCCTACGCAGCAAGGCCGCGCAGCACTTTCTAGTGGATTTGAAAGTTTCATGTTTGAATTTTTGATGGTCAAAACCTGGTGCCGGTTGGTAGCTACGAACTAGCTGTGAATTGTTTGCTGTAACCAAGCCTACCAAACAACAGCGCTCAATGTAGGGATTAAACGGACAGGATAATTTTTGTCCCATTATTTCCAGAAAATATAGTAAGAGGACCCAGAGCGGAAAGAGACGTTTCTTCCATTTCTTTTTGGACGATTCCCATTTTTATGAATGCATAGATCCACATTTTTCCTGTATTTATAAAATACGGGATAAACTTTTTCAGTTATTATTGTAACAACATTTGAACATTAGATCATTCAAGGATTTTAAAAGTTCTCCTAAGGGGTATGGATAAGCCCCTGAGCCACTTTAACAAGGCTCCTAACATGTTATAATAAATAGACACACTAATCCAAGCTATGAAAGTTTTTAGTTTCCTGTCCGCCGTATATATATCGTTTTTCAGTCCATTTTATTTTATCCACCATGTAGCTGAAAGTCTTTTTGAAAATTCATTTATTTTTGTATTGAGAGGATAGCCCACAAGGCCAACTGGCAGGCCCAGAACACAACACACACACACACACAGTAGCAGTCGCGCGGGCCTTGCGGACGACAGCGGGTGTCGCTGGGCGCGCAGCCCACATGTCCTCCGCCGGTCTTCTCCCACCTTCTCGGCCCCCTCACCCCTCCTCCTCCAACTCCAATGCTCTCCACTCTTCTCCGCCACCGCCTCACCGCCGCCTCGTCCTCCTCGCCGAGCCGCAGCACGCCTCTCCGCCTGCGCACTCTCGTCGCCGCCGCCATGTCGTCGTCGTCGTCCGCGTCCGCGCCCCACGGCGGCCGCAAGCCGAACCGCCTCGCCGCCGAGCACAGCCCCTACCTGCTGCAGCACGCGCACAACCCGGTGAGGAGTTTTTCTCTGCTTCCCGAGCGCTCTCCTGTCTACCCTCTCTCTCTGGATTGGATTCCGTGGATAGGATTCTCTTCTACAGTATTAATTTTGCTTGGCGCAGGTTGATTGGTACCCTTGGGGGGACGAGGCTTTCCAGAAGGCTCGCGCAAAGGACGTCCCCATCTTCCTCTCGAGTATGAACTCTCCTCATAGGCTGATATCATTGGGTTAGCTCCGTAGTTGTGTTGCAGCTTTGCAGGCGTGTACTGTCACCAATGTGTGACATGCTAAATTGTTCTGAATGACCATGTTACGATGGTTTCGTCAAGAGAGAACTAAGTTAAAATGTTACCGAATTTGTTGATTCTGTTTTAGTCAACCCAAATTTTCTCTACCTAACGTTCTTATTTTGCTTCATTGCAAACGCTGTTGTGCACCACAAGTTGGCTATAGCACATGCCATTGGTGAGCTTCTATTAGCTTTTTTTTTCTTTCTTTCATTGAGACTGAATATTCCTGTATTTGTGATTTTTACTATGCACCATACGTTCATGCTAACGTTAGTTTCGGTTCATTTTGTTTGGGGCTCAATTCGAAGGTGTCATGTAATGGAGGTGGAGTCTTTTGAGAATGAGGAAGTGGCAAAGTTGCTGAATGATTGGTTTGTTAGCATCAAGGTAGTTTTCTGTTCATATTGGATCCCTAGAAATTTATTCCGCTGTGTCTCACTCTTTACCGGTCTTTGATGTGTCAAAAGCTATACATATGCAATGTGACCATCCTGCTTTCACTCTGATTATTAGTTTTGACAGGTTGACCGTGAGGAGCGGCCAGATGTTGATAAGGTAATATTCTTTTAAGTGTTCCCCTACATCAGTTCCATTTCTAGCAGAGTTGCAGTTCCTTTTCCCCCTGTTTGTGTAGTTAGCTCGAAAAGGTTTCTGAGTGTGTTTGTTTTGGGTGCCACACTAGGTTATTTGTTGACTATAACCTCACATATGTAGGTGTATATGACATATGTATCGGCACTGCATGGTGGTGGTGGTTGGCCTTTGAGCGTCTTTTTGTCACCTGACTTGAAACCCCTGATGGGCGGTACGTACTTTCCACCTGATGATAATTATGGAAGACCAGGGTTCAAGACTGTATTGAGGTATCAGCTGAAGCACATAGTTTCAGAAGCTATCCTCATCATCCCTACTAAACGTTTACTGCATATCTTATCTTTAGGAAGGTCAAGGAAGCCTGGGAAACTAAACGTGAAGCGCTTGAGCGGTCGGGAAATCTTGTTATCGAACAATTAAGGGATGCATTATCTGCTAAGGCTAGCTCTCAAAATGTGCCAAATGATCTGGCAGTTGTATCTGTTGATCAATGCGTCGAACAGGTTTGACAAGTACTCTATTGTATTTTTTTTTGTACTGTAATAAGATATTCTTCTGCGCTAAGTACTGATGTATTCAGAAAAGAATAATGGCTTTCAAGAAAAGCAGAGTCTGTGACTCGCACCAGATATAGTTAGCTTAGCTCCTAGTTTACTCAGACTTAATTAGATTCTTAGTTTTTTCTTGTGCTCATGCTTTTCTTAACTAGCTAGCTAATATGCTTAAATAAGAGGGGCTTGCAGTGATCAGTCATACTGTACTATGTATCATGGATGTTCTCTGTTCTATATTAGGGACGCATTTGTGGGCAAGACTTATTAGCAGCAACTTTTCAAGGTGCAGCCCGCGGTCTGAACAAGTTGTTACTAGTTTGTTGCTTGTTTTTAACCCATCAAGTTAGTTTTGTTGTTAAGATTTGATTAGCTCATGCTCTATATAAACTATTGTAACTGATGTAATCTTTAAGCAGAGATAGATCACAAAGGTTCCGAGCCTCCTAGGGAGGGCGAACTAGATCTGATGTGCCTTTGTTATCCTTCCCAGCCATCTAATAAAGCATCAGTTAGACCAACCAATATCATCTAACTTCCTGGAGTTGCTTCTGCAGCCAAAGGTTCTATGACTACGTGGACAAGTACAAACTTGTTCTTGTATGGAAATATTTTGGAGAAACTATAATCTGGTGTACAAGTGAAAACTAAA
Organism: Saccharum spontaneum; assembly: GCA_022457205.1. Classification (NCBI taxonomy): domain Eukaryota; kingdom Viridiplantae; phylum Streptophyta; class Magnoliopsida; order Poales; family Poaceae; genus Saccharum; species Saccharum spontaneum. Next base: position 73,085,595 of record CM039588.1, read on the forward strand.
AGGGTGTGAGTGTGTGTACTCTGGGGTTTCTACCCCTTTCTCTCTTCTTTAATACAAAGATACACAGCTCTCCTTCGTGTTCGAGGAAAAAAAAATCTGGTGTGCAGATGTCTTTTATGGGTGGTTATGCTTGAACAACATGCTATGAATTTACTAACATGGTTTTGTTCTTTTGTATTGATGGGTTCAGGATCAAAATTCAAATGTTATCTTATGATGGAAGTTGTTTCCATCAATTAATAAGCTTTGAGTGTTTCTCATATCTTAGTGAAATGACACGCAGCTCTCCTGCATAGTTCGAGAAAAAGATAATAACCTTGGAATCAGCCAGAACAATATTAAAATTCTGCTGTTTCAATGTATAGCACAGTATTTTTGGGATGACTATAACTGTCGTTAACGTAATGCTGCCTATAGAATGTAGTTGTGGAAAACCTGACAATCATGGACTTACCCTTTATTATTTTCCTTAATAGATTTTCACCTTATGTTGTTGCAGTTAGCGAGCAGGTACGATCCAAAATTTGGTGGATTTGGCTCTGCTCCCAAGTTTCCAAGACCTGTTGAAGATTATATAATGCTCTATAAATTTCGCAAACACATGGAGGCTGGGAAGGAGAGTGAAGCCTTGAACATAAAGAAGATGGTGACTCACACATTGGACTGTATGGCAAGAGGTGGAGTTCATGACCACGTAGGTGGTGGTTTTCACAGATATAGTGTGGACGAGTGCTGGCACGGTAAGTTCGTTCCAATATCATGGAGAAATTTCATTTCTGGACTTTGCAGAATGCTCCTCTCACATGCTCTCTGCGTCTTCAGTTCCACATTTTGAGAAGATGTTGTACGATCAGGGACAGATAGTAAATGTGTACCTGGATACATTTCTGATTACGGGAGACGAGTATTATTCTATAGTTGCACGTGACATACTAGATTACTTGAGGAGAGACATGATAGGAAAAGAAGGTGAAATTTTCTCAGCAGAAGATGCTGACAGTGCAGAATATGAAGGTGCTCCAAGAAAAAAGGAGGGGGCCTTTTATGTGTGGACCAGTAAAGAGGTACATATATGCGAACTTGTTATATACTTAACGTAATGTGGACATGTGATCACTTCCTTGAAAATGATTCCCACTTGATTTGCCGACATTGAAGCTTCAAGTCGAGTTTTTCAGTTCTGATGTTTAGAGTGCATCTAAAAAGTCATAAACCTTTATAAAATTGTGAACAAGGTTGGACCAAAAGGTGGGGTTGAGGCTGCACAGTCCTACAGCCTTGTTGGCAACTGCTTATTGATAGTTGTCGTATCATTGAATATCTGTATAATATCAGTTATATTCATATACTTAGAAGTTAGAACTTGTTTTATGCTTAATTTCTGCATTTTGAAAAAGATCGAAGACACACTTGGGGAGAATGCAGAGCTATTCAAGAACCATTACTATGTTAAATCATCCGGCAATTGTGATCTTTCACCGATGAGCGATCCTCACAATGAGTTCAGTTGTAAGAATGTGCTGATAGAAAGAAAACCAGCGTCTTTGATGGCATCGAAGTGTGGAAAATCTCTTGATGAATATTCTCAAATCCTGGGGGATTGTCGGCAGAAGTTGTTTGATGTCAGGTCAAAAAGGCCAAGACCTCATTTGGATGATAAGGTTCTCTTTTACATGTCCGTCACATCTCATTTTAACCAGGCTACAATCTACTAACTACAAATACTTTTTAGGTTATTGTTTCCTGGAATGGGCTAGCAATATCTGCTTTTGCAAGGGCTTCACAAATTCTGATGTCAGGACCATCTGGAACTATATTCAATTTCCCTGTAAATGGATGCAACGTAAGGCTTTGCTCCTTCCTCCATCCCATTTTTCATTTACAGTTGTACTACATGACGATCTAATCAATATAGCATGAGTTCCAGGAGTATTCATTTTGCTTGCTTCAATTGTATTTCTCTTAACATGTGTTATGATAGTTTCCCTTATCCAAACTGATTCACGGGAATCCATGATAATAATTTCTCAACTGTTAAGTTGTTAGTGACTGATGCCTGCACCTTGCATGTCAAAGGAGTACCATGATGTTGTGCACCATATTTGCACCTATCCCTTGTATTGCGTTATATGCACTTTTTAGCTGTCATCTCATGCTTATGAGAGGAAAATGTGTCATATATATTTTTTGTATGCTCCACATCACAATGTTATTTACTCGAAGTATAGCTATGATCACTTAAATTATTTTCTAGACAAGTTAGATATTCTTATGTTTCTGGGTGTTTTTGCAGCCAGTTGAATATCTTGAAGTTGCAGAAAATGCGGCTAATTTTATAAAGGAAAAACTTTATGATGCAAACTCAAAGAGGCTGCATCATAGCTATCGCAATGGGCCATCAAAAGCACCAGGATTTTTAGATGATTATGCTTTCCTAATCAGTGGCTTGCTGGATCTCTATGAGTTTGGTGGAAAGATAGAGTGGCTTCAGTGGGCTCTCCAACTGCAAGTCACTCAGGCAAGTTAATTGTATTCGTTAAACACTTCAGTGTTGCATCTTCTCTCTTCGTTTTTCTTGAGGAAACTATCTTCACTCTTAACTAATCCATATTATGTCATAACTTTTTGCATTGGTAGGATGAGTTATTTTTGGATAAACAAGGAGGTGGCTATTTTAATACTCCTGGAGAAGACCCTTCTGTTCTCTTGCGTGTTAAAGAGGATTATGATGGTGCAGAACCTTCTGGTAACTCAGTTGCAGCAATCAACTTGATCAGATTATCCAGTATATTTGATGCGTCAAAATCTACTGGTTACAAGCGCAATGTTGAACATCTCTTGGTATGTGGTTATTTTGTGCTTAGGTCATATCACTACATTCCAGCAGCAGCTGGATGTCATACACTACTTCCAGTATCATAGCTATCGTTGTTTTGTACTCCTAGTTTAAATTGATTCTCTTCACTGGAACATAACGTGTAATAATAGGATAGGGAATCTACAAAGGACACAAAAGCTTCGTTCTAGCATGGAAAAACTTTGTTCTGAATCAATGTAACGATCTGTAATTTCCCTCCTATCCCCCTCCTTTGTACCTTGTCTTCTCTTCCTGGGTATGCTGGGTGTATCTCTGTACTTTGCCTGTGCTTCAGGCCCTTCAAGTAGGGACTCTCCCCCCGAATTGATCGGAGAAAAAAATAGGATAGGGAAATTTCATTTGTTTTTTTCCTGGATATCCTACTTAAATAGACATCAATATTAAAACCTTTTTCTATAAGCAAAAGATTGTAGCTTCAAGCCATTTATCTTTGAACAGCATATTTACTTATGTTTGTTTTTTGGCTTTTGTTGCTTTGCAGGCGGTCTTTGAGACCAGGCTACGACAACTTAGCATAGCATTGCCTTTGATGTGTTGTGCAGCAGATATGCTCTCTGTTCCTTCAAGGAAGCAGGTTGTACTGGTGGGGCAGAAAGGATCTGAAGAATTTCAGGACATGGTAGCAGCTATGTTTTCATTATATGATCCGAATAGAACCGTAAGTGAAGATCGTTCTGTGGCCAAATTATTCTGTTTTGGTTAGTGAACAGGTTCTGCTAGCCATGTGCCTGGGGCATTATAACCATTTCTGCACTTTTTTCCTTCTATAATACATAAAACCTAATGTCCTTGTGACTAGAATGAGTGCCAGCACAAGTTGCTGGTCAAGCCTTCTGTCCAAATGAATAAGTTACTAGAGAACTATGAATGTTATCAACTTATCATAGTCAGTTTATTTGACCACTTTGCATCTATCTAATTCATGTATGAATTCTGTATAGGCGTTATTCTTTCAAATCTACAACCCTTCTAAGTTCTATGCATGACTTTTGATTCTTTCTGTATCATAGTGACTTTAGGCACATTGTTGAACCAGGTGATCCAAATCGACCCTAGGAACACAGAAGAAATGGAATTCTGGGATGACAACAATGCAAACATCACGCAAATGGCACGGAGCAGCCCTCCGGGGAAACCAGCGGTGGCGCATGTGTGTCAGGACTTCAAGTGCAGCCCACCGGTAACCTCTCCTGAGGCGCTTCGCGAGATGCTGAACAAAACACTGGTTGCTGCAAGTTCAGCCTGAGGCATTTTGCCTCCTGCTATGTTCGTAGATGTTATGATACCAATGTAGTAATAGTAACAAACCTGTGTAGATATTTACATATGTGAGAAGTTCAAATACGTTTGTCAGTTAAGTTGTAGAGCCCGTTAAAGCCTTCTCAGCTGTACACAGGTTCACAATAAAGCACGGAACAAAATAAGATGGTTTACTTTTGCATCGTTTTATTGAGTTTGTTTTACGGTAATGCTCGGTTTACTTTTGCATCGTTTTATTGAGTTTGTTTTACGGTAATGCTCTGCTCGGGGCATCCGACCTTCAGACGCGTCTTTCGTGCGGACGCCCCGGACGCATCCTCCGTGGCCCTGCGGAGCTCAATATGAAGCCTACTCCCGGCTTTAAAAAAGAAAAAGAAAACAATACGAAGCATGCTCCTGGCTACTAAAAAAACGATTCCGCTACCTCCAACACAACCACCCGGTGCTGGTTGGTCCTGGCGGCGTCGAGCTCGGCGTGTCTCCTTGAGGATCTTGTGCTCCAGTAGCTCGGTGTGGAGGCGGGGCTCCTCCCGGAGCTCCTCGACGAGGCAGATGAGGTCCGCCGCGGTGGGGCCCGATGGCGGCTCGGGCGGCCTAGTCGCACGCAACCGGCTGCACGGGGCAGACGACCGTAGGAAGTAGTGCGAGAATGACCCGCTGGTATCTCCCTCCCCCCTCCCCCCAACCCCCACTCGGTGGCATTGAGCTCTGCGTCGAGGAGTTTCCATTCATCCGAGCAGTAAGTAGATGCTACGCTAAAAGCGCATATTGTAATAATATTTTTCAAGTGTTTCAGATGTTTTAAAGGGTCGTTGCAAATATTGTATGTTAATATCGTAAAAGTAGATCAAGATGTTGCACATGCTGTAATGACTATACATATATGTTTCTAAGTGTATGTTCTAAATATTTCATCTGTTATAGACGTATGTTGTAAGTGTTGATGTTGCAAAAGTAGATATTAATGTTGCGTATACATACATGTTGCAAGTATATATTTCAAGTGTTCCAGGTGTTTTCATACACATGTTTGCAAGTGTTTCATCTGGATGTTGCATATGTTTGCAATGGTTTTCAAGTATTTTTCAGGCATTTTCCACAACTTTTTAGGCGTTTGTTTCAAAGTGTTTCATCTGTCTTTAGACATATGTTGCAAGTGATGTATTTAGATGTTTCAAAAATAGATCGGATGTTGCATCTCCATCCTCGCTTTTTGCTGTCTCGTCTCGGTGTTTCCTCCTCCCGGTGCCGGCTGGGCATCCGCCACCCCCTCTCCCTCTTTCTCGATGCCAGTGATGTTCGGGGCGGCGTGGGCCCGCGTGGACGCTGAAACGGCGCAGAAAACGACTACAGGCACGAGCCTCGGCGCTAGCAAGCCCCTTTATTTTAGTGAGAACAGGAGCGTCTGAAATTGTAACCCGATTAGTGAAAACTGCAAAGGCAATACATTAACCAATATGGTTTTATATATAATCTACATGGCTCCATACATGGACTATTTTTCACAAGACCGTATAAGGCTTTATTTGGATGTACATATATCTATTTTAATTCATATGTGTTGGAATGGATTAAAATAAAACTTTAGTTTAATTCCACTCTAATTTACTTCAAATACACGTAAATTAAGATAAATACACGTCCATCCAAACAAAGAGCAGTGTGTTTTTCCATGCGTGAGGGCTCGACTGTCATTGAAATGCCCGACTCCTTTTTTTTCTTTTTCTTTCTTTTTCCTTTTGTAGGCTGTGTTTTTGCAGAGGCTAGACGTGTGTTCACTGTTCAGGATTATTGCCTCATCGAATTAATAAAATCCTTTCTTTTCAATAAAAAACATTTTACCAATATTTTATGTTTCAAGTGCCATCCCGCATTGTATATATAAGAAAAAAAATTGTCACGACAAAACTGGGCAAGACAACACTGCTACGATAGAAAACGCCGACCAGTTTATAAAGAGAATGCATATATTTCCATCATATAGCTCGCAGAAAAAATTACAGAGCATGCATGCAAATATGCCAAATGAGAAACATAACCGGCAACATTCTGCTGGTTTATTTAGGCTAAAAATAATATTAACAAGGAAAGTCTGCCTTCTCCTCTACAAGCTGAAACTTAAGCACACGAGGATCCTTGGCCCAGAAAGCACAAGCCTGAACTCCAGATCAAAATCCGCAGATAGCATTGAAGGGAAAACAGAAACGAAGGTTATTAGTTAAATCAGTTTCTAAGTTAATTCCCACCTACGAAGGACAGCAAAAAGGACTGCCCGCATGTTCCAACGAGAACTTACCAAGCTTTTGTCCCAACCGGGTATCCACGTGAACTTTGGCAATGGGCATTACGCTAAACATAGTAGATCATGCCGACTTCTATCAGACTAATGTGTGGAATGTGCAGTGTGACTGATGGACCTCTGCAGTTCTTCCGGAGGAAAGAGTAGCCAACATCAATAGCAAACTTCTTCAGGAAACTTGAGCTCCTCCTAGCTTTGATATAAGAATGACCCATGATGTATGCCACCCCAGCATGTTTCGCTTCCACTAGCGCCATGAGTTCTTCTTTCACTTGCTGACCCATGTCATCCTCCTCTGGGACCTCAAAGCGAACACGGCGGCGCCGGCTTACACTTGGGGATTCTTGCTCGTAAGAGGATTGCAAACTTCGAAGGCTTTCTGATTTGCTGCTCCTCGTAGTCATTGAGTCAGCTAGGCCGTTGAAATCTCTCATGGCCAATGGACTGGCAGAGGCATCAGTGGTTGTTATGACTGCCATCCTTCCTTCATTAGCGATGTCATAACTTGCTGAAGAAGAAGCATCCTCGGCCTCCATCATAATAAACTTTGCAATGCTCATAACTAACATGTTCTCAAAATTGTCATCATCTCTCTGCACATCTTTGTAACCATATCTAACAATGCAACGGTACATCCGATATTCTTTAGGTCCAATCCTACCCACAAGATATCGCTCATCTGGTGAAACATATGGCACTGGCACTGACTTCACACAAAGAAAGACTAGGACTTCATGGAAGGCAGGGAGATTTGTGACAAAATGTGAGAAGATGGAGGGTACACCAGTGACCAGCTCTGTGTAAATCAATCCAATACCAGGAACCCGAACTATGCCAAGGCTTGGACCGAGAGATAAGATGGATCTCATTGATACTTTGTTCTGTAGGTCAAACTGGTACTTCCTCCTTAACCCATAGTGCCAGATGTACATGACTGACATGAATATAAAAGCAAGCACAAGAGGCACCCATCCTCCCTGAGGAACCTTCATGAGAGATGACGAAAGATATACAGCTTCAATGGATCCAAAGAAAACCAGGAAAACTAGGGCAAATATTATGTTCCTTTGCCAAACAAAGATGATTATCAATGCCATCAAGAATGTAGTAACAAGCATAACAGTCATGCAGGCAATACCTGGAAACACGGAAAGAAAAAACTACTGTGCTTAGACTCCCAGTGCATGAGAATGCTGGATTTTTTTTTCTAAAAAAATATAGACAAGAAGGACCCCAATGCTTGTGAATCAATGCTAAAAGCTTACCATAGGCATTGCCGATAAGAGTAGTATCACGAAATGCAATAGTGACAGCGACACAAAGAACCATAAGGATCCAATTTATTTCTGGAATATATATCTGCCCATAGATCCACCTCGATGTGTGAACAACCTTCACTCGTGGGAAACATCCCAAAGCATGGCATTGTTTCACAATGGAGAATGTTGCTGAAATAACAGCTTGGCTACCAACAACTGCAGCGAGTGTGGCCACCACGAATACAGGCCAAAACACAGGTTCTGCAAGACATTACAAACTTAAGTTACACTTTGTCCCAGAAAATAAAGAGGGGCTGGGGTGAGGGAGGAGACACAAACCTGGGATAGTATCATAAAAACTTGTCGGCATGTGAAATGTGTTCTTCGACAGAAATGCAGCATGACCCATATATTGTAGTATAAGGCATGGATATATGACGGTAATAAAGGCCACCTGAACCGAGGAGAAAACAATTGTACACTTAAAACATGTTTTTTTTTTCAGAAGAAGGTGCACAGTTCAACCAACCTTGTAGTTACAGACAAGTCAGACAATTAGAAAATCTAATAGTAATTCCCCATTTAACTAGGCTGGCTTCTTTTGGGTTTCTGATGTGTCTCAAATATGTAGGTTATATCCTTTTAAAATGAGCATGTTGAAATAAATTTCTTTTATATAATTTGTTTAGTACAATAACTTTGCTGATATCTTTACAAGGAAACATATAGATTACTCCCTCCGTCCCGTAATGTTGGTCGTTTTAGATTTCGGCTCAGGAATTAAGGAACGTAGGAACAGACCTGACACCCCTATAAAATACAGTATGAAGTACAGAGTGTCCGCTACAAATGGACAGGCCATTAATACTCATTCTTTGGATTGAAAGAAGCAGGCATGCCACACACAACATTTTTTTACAGTAAATAAAACACAGGAGTCACATCAACTTTTTCTACAGTTACACATGCACTGCATTTTTGGACTTAAAGAAACCAAACATTAAACTCCCGGTGGTGTGAGGGGGTCGAAGGGATAAGGCTGCTGCGACCTGGAGTACGGGCGGAGTCTTCACTATGCCTATACGTGGGACCTGCTCACTAGCCCAGCGACAAACATTTAGGGACATCACTTCCGGTCTAGAACGACGAACATTACGGGACAGAGGGAGTATGTGTCATGTGGGGCAGCCGGAGACCGGCTGCATGCAGCCAGGACGGTATCCCAGGGGGTGCCGGCTGTAATCAATGGCAATTGGAGTCTGGGGAATAGATTAGAGTTAATGAGAGATTTGAGTTAATGTTGGGGAGAGAAACAAGGAGCCAGGGCTGGGCGTCTAGGGGCTGAGCTCCTCTATTTATGCCCTGTAACCAGTTGAGATTGAATCAAGCAATGAACAACAAACAATCCAGTTACCCCCAAATATTCCAGTCTCCCTCCACGCCGACTTTGCCCAGCCTTCCTCTTGGCAATGGTTATCCTCCCTATCCCCGATATGAACTAAGGTTCATAACATTATATCTAAGTCATTTTTCATGTCTACTTCATCACACAGCACACTTCACCACCAAATAGAGTTACAGAACATAAAATGATATTACCCAAAGAACCGGATGTTTTCCGGTCGAAATTCTAATGGACAGATCCTAGCTAGGTCGCTGACCCCGGGGGTTTAGTTACTGGAGTGGTCAGGCAGTCATGTAGTTTTTCAGGGTAACTTTTTTGTTTAGTCTGTCTTGGGTGTGTGTTTGGGGCCTCAAGTCTGGTTTTTCTAAACACGGTTTTTGTACCTTTTCTCTCTTAATGAAATGATGAGCAGCTCTCCTGCATGGTTCGAGAAAAAAATTCTAATGGACAGAGGATCATACTAGTTCAACTTACCCTGACAGATGCACTTGTAAAGTGACCAAGGTCAGCAAACATTGCTTCACTGCCTGAAAAGTGGAAAGTAGACCTGGTGATTAAATCCTAAATGGCAGTCAGGTTATAAGAAAACAGGAAGGGAAAGGCAAACATGATACATCACCCCACTGTAGGGCTGATAGTAACTAACCTGTCATAGAAAGAAGGATCCCTCCTAAAGCAATCCATCCATCTTTACCTGTCCTTTTAAAGAACTTAACCATATAATATGGAGAGAGAGCTTGATATATATTTGGGTTCCAATGAAGAATGTTGTATAAACCGATTCCTCCAATGGAAAGCAGCCAGATGATGACAATTGGTGCAAACATGAATGCAACCTTCTGAGTACCTCGGTGTTGCAAGGCAAACAAACCAACCAACACAATGCACGAAAGGAGAACTACAGAACCTGGATAGGACACAAATTGCGTGTGAAACACAAGAGGATCAACTTCTGAAGTAAACTTGTGGTTCTAAAAAGCATGCCAGAGAATCTCAATATATAAATGATAAAAGGTAATCTTCATAAAAGACACAGAAGTACAGAAAAAAATGCAAGCGTTTTAGTTCATCCACTAATGTTCTATGATAATATGTGCAAATGTGTATAGTTCTATGATAACGGTTCTAAAATGTGTGGTTTTGTGATAATTTTGAGCACACAAGTATGGGTCTTAGAAATTTATTGTACTCCTATTTATCAATTGAATTTACATATTGCTAGAAATTTGCAACCGCTGGTACTCTCATAACAACCAGGTGTGTTTTCAGTATTTTTGCATCAAGAGTTATGAGTTCACACAGATGATTTGTACTTACTATGCTCTAAACCAGTAGCTCGAACTTGTAATCCAGACATAGATGAGAGGACTGCAAGAAAAGAACAAGCAGAATGAAGCATGATAAATATATAGAAGAGGTTGATAACTGCAGTTTTGCTCAACATGAGAGGCAATCAAAATAGATTACTGTGGTAGTAAGTATCCACCTGAGATTGCTGGGGTAAGGACACCATCACCAATCACCATGCTAGCGCCACAAAGAACTATGAGAAGAAGCACAGTTCTCATTTTTTTGTGCTTCTCCAGAAACCTTCTTAACCAAGGTGAAGATCCATTGCGAGGTGCAAACCCATTTCTGTAGTACGAAGATAGTTCCTCATCGGCTGCTTGTTGATTTGGAAGCAAGCTGAGTTTTGCATGCCTGCAAAGGAGCGAATAGAGAGCAAATGGCCCACCTACAAAAGTGTAGGCAGCTCTTATTCAATTGTCCTAAGCGGCCAAAGATAAAATTGCCAAGATAGCGCTAGTTTTGAAGATAGGTTAAGGGATATATTCGTTTTATATAAGATTCATCAGGATGATAAACAATATAGCCTTAGCTTTTCTTACATAATAATGTTGCTGGCCAATACACATGTTGAACTACAGCATAGTAATTCCATCCAGGTATAAAAAGATAGAGAGGGTGTTTAGGAAGGGATTTTATACGCACCTTCGCCGTTATCATCAGCACTCAAGACAATAGTGACATACTTCAGCAAAGGAATCAGAGTGAAGGTCCAAAAGATCAGGGAAAGCACACCAAACACTGTCTCCTCATCTTGGTACTGACTGAGCTTTCCAGAGAATGTACTTTTATAAACGTAAAGAGGCGATGTGCTTAGGTCGCCATAAACAACACCAAAGCTCTGGTAAGCTAAAAGCAATAGATTCATGTAGTACTGCCTCCGCTGAAATCGCAAGGCAGAATGACAGGCGTTAGGAAAAATTTTCGCGGCGAAGAAGAATCATGCTCCGCGTATTCAAAGCAGTGCTCTAAAGTAGCAGGCTAGTAGCACAATGCTCATTAATTATTGTTATGTAACCCAAAAGGTCAACAAGGGAAATGGTTCGTATATAATATATGCAACTAAATGAATGTTTGTATAATAACTTGGTGATAGAAATATGCCCATCTCTGCTTAACAGTTAACATCAGTGATCTCCGATCCAAATCAAATCGCATAAGCTGGTTAGTTTCCGCTTCCTGCTCCACCAACACCGACCTCCATTGTCGCCGCAACAGAACCGAAACGTTTATCGCGAAGAAATCGAACGATACTAAGTACTGTACCCTCCAGATTGGAACCTAGGGGACGAATGAATCAGAGAGAAAAACGAGAGCGACCGAGAGAGAGAGAGAGAGAGAGAGATCTGATCCCCCGCACCGGAATCCCCTAAATCTGAGCCCCCGCAAGGACAACCCCGATCGCGACGCAGGCACACGCACCGGCTGATCCATGATCACCCCGAGGTCGACCAACACAACAACAAGCGAGGAGGAGGAAGAGAGCAGAATCGCGGCAATGAGAGAACGAGAGTGTGGCGCCCCTACCGGCAGCTGGTCGGCGCCGGCCTCGGCGTCCATCAATTCGAGCGGCGGCGCGAGGCGTCCGGCCCGGACCGGAGAGAGCGCGCGGCCCGACTGAGCGTAGGCGGAGGAGGGGCCTAGGCTATGATGATTGATTCATTCATTTGTCACTGTGCAATTATTATACCCTATTTTTCATTTATTTATATATTCCGATTGGGCCTTTTTTCACTCGCGGATAATGCGAAATACTAACATTTACGAGTATTTTATCTGGCGCATTTCCGCTAAAATAAAAATTCTGAGGAGGAAATCGAAGAATAGAATAGAATAGAATAGAACTGGAGGAAGCTGATGGATGCGAATTCGACGGCCAGGTACAAGTGATTGGCTTCTCCGTCCAATCCATAGCCATCACTGCTCCTGTCGTGATGGGGTGATCATAAATGCCGGTTCATTATTGCGAGGTGTTTGGTTTCTCGTACAGTAACACAAACGTAAACAATGGTTCTGTTCGGCAGGCTGTTTTTTTTTTTTTTTGCTTATAAGCCGGTTGTGGCTGATTTGCTGTGAGAGAAAAATACTGTTCCACGGCTGATAAGCCGTGCTGATAAGCTCAGCCGAACAGGGGGAATTTCATTCACCAGCTAGCTCAAGTTCATTCCCGCCGGTAACGTTTGCAGATCAATTTCATTTAAGTTTGCGTTTCCATTGGCACAGCCAAACAGCTTGATAGTAATAATGCCGGTCTGGATCTATTAGAGCATCTCCAAAAGATATGCTAAAATTGGTAGCTAAATCTTATAATTTAGCAATTTTATAAAATACAAGACTTCTCAAAAAAGAAGAGTTTCACAAGAGGCTGTCTATTTTTCGTATGCTATATTAAAAACATGCCATGTCACCTAACTACCGGCCGATTCCCATCGGCTCGGAGCCTCAGACCTATTCCTCGCGCGTGAATAGGAAGCACGGACTCATCCCGCGGCGGCGTGCGGCTTCGTGTCAATATGACTAGGAGACTCCGATCCGGCGATCCCTGTGCATCCTAGCGGCGACGTCACCTACGCGTCCTGCCCAGGTTCCGGCTTCCGATCCACCACCAGGAGACGTTCATCTTGCCGGCGACGGGCTGCTGTTACCGTGTAAGTTTTCTGACTCGTATGTTCATCTTTAGGTCACCAGGAGATGTTCATCTTGCCGGCGATCACGTGTGTTCATCTTTTAGGTCACCTGTCAATGAGCAGATTCATCTGTAGGTGTTCGATCATCACCTCGTTCATCTGTAGGTGTTCGATCAGGCTAATCAAAGGTCCATAATGGAATTTGAAGATGTAGTTAATGAGCTGATGGATTCGTCGTCGTCGGATGATGATGACGATGATAAGGTATATACTGCGGCAGCACATATAGTAGTATCGGACATTGTTAATCCAGCATGCCATCATGATTCCGTAGAGGGACATCGTGTTGTGAATCGTGATAGGCAGTCGGGACACTGCAGATTGTATGAAGATTATTTCTCAGATAATCCTACATATGGACCGAGCTATTTCAGGCGCAGGTTAATTTTCTCATATTTTATTGACTTATGTTTAGTGTATGCATTAAGGTCTGAATAATTTTTTTATCTGATGTCATAGGTTTCGAATGCGGCATCATGTGTTTGTATGTATAATGAAGGCCGTTGAGGAGTATGATGACTATTTCATGCAGAAGAGGAATGCAGCCGAAACCCTAGGACTATCTTGCTCGCCTTTCATTTATATTGAAGAGAACTGAGTCTCATACAAAACCAAGTCACACACACATGTCGGTGTTTCATGCCACATCTCCGACTGCTGTGTGTTCGTAACTTGTTTCGCCAATACATGAGCTACTTTATTACAAGACCGATTAACATATAAAAGCAAACTCTCCTACTGAACAAGCTCGAGATAGCCTGTTTCTAACTCAACACGCTGCAGCCCCAAGCGCTGTGCTAGTCTCACTGCATCCCTGCATGCCAAAGCCTCTCCCATTCCTGCATCAAGTAGGCTCACTTCAGAGCTTCCTGCACTTCTATGTATTGTCAGACAGGCTACAGTAGGTTCCAGAGATCAAATGCAATGTCAGAAGCCCAAATATATTTGTGATAGTGCAAACGTCAAAAGCAGCTCCTTTACAGAATAATATAGATAACAAGGTTCATGCAAGAACATTAATCAATCCGATATGCTGTGAACTAAAATGTTTCAGAAAATTAAACATGTCTCACACTATGCCCAAATCTAAAAATTGAAGATCATGGTACTACTAATTTCCAAGCCGTCTTGCAAGTATTTTCTTCTGTTGATCATCATAGAACTGTTGCTGTCTGGTTGACATGGTGCTCGTATCAATATTTATAATTCTTTCTTCTTCTCGATCCCGATTGAAATCAAATTTTTCTTTGTCAAGTTTTATCCTTTCTTCCTGCGAGGCAAGGGCCTTGTTGGCACATCTCTTGTTTCTTCAACTCCCTCTCTTCTTTCTTCAACTCCTTTTTAGCATCCACATCTTTCTTCTTTGCCAATAAATAATCCAAAGCTTCAATGCTCGAACGCTGCTTTAATTTCAGCTTTTCCTTCTTAGTCCTTATAGGCCTCTCCAATGTGGTTATTGTGGTTTCAGTCTCAGCTATAGTACCAGTGACAGGGTCTGGTGCATCAGTAGCAGGAGTTGAATCAGCAGTGATCTTTTGCTTTTTGCTGAATGGTTTCTGAACTCCAGTTGGCATGCGCCTATTCGTCCACTTCGAATGGTCTTTGAGTATTTTCCAGCAATGTATGTACTGAAAAGTTCTGTGGAATGGGTCGTCATTCTTATACATAGTTAATGCGTTTGCTTGCTGCAATGAGAAACAAAGATGACATATGAGATTCAGCAAAAACATATAGGAAATTAGCATGTGAAGGTACGTCGTCTAACCTTGTCATCAACAGATGCACCACTCTGATTTTAGGCCTCTACTTTGGAAACACAACTAGCTAATATGTTGCAGTCATGTAGTATACTAGACCAAACTCATTAGAGAGCTTTGTGTGCGATCAGATTCAAAATCCTTTTTTGAATGAAAGTAATCATGTATTCTTTTCCAATAGGTATCTTTTGATTGACTGACTCCTCTGACAGGATCTAAACTCATATTTAGTCATGCTGACACCAACATCTCGTCCTCTTTAACAGTGAAATTTTTGGACCTTCTTTTATTTCCTTCGACCGCAGCAGGGACCTCATCGCGTGCTTGTATTTCATTGTGAGGTGAGATATTGTTAGACACTCCACCTAGAGTGAAACCTTCCATAATCATGTCGGTCAAAGGTTTTCCTGAATCCATTTGGGTTGTAAAAACAAAACCCAAGGAATATATTAGATGATGAAATGAACAAGGAACAAAACACAAAGTGCATTGTCCAGATGTAGTATAAAATATAGCCTAATAATTTTCTGCAGTCTGAGAAGGTGTGCTTGTCCAGATGTAGTACAAATTCTTTTAGGAAAGGCACCAATGTGCTTGCACTATTAAACAAGGTGGTACCAGATGTGCTACTTTCAGGAAAGGCACCAATGTGCTTGCACTATTAAACGAGGTGGTACCAAATGTGCTGAAATAACCAGCCATGTATGATGTTTCAAAGACGCTGTACTACTATGAGAAAATTTTACATATTTTTCAGTTCAAAACACACAGAGTTTTCTCAAAAAGTTTAGATGTACTACTGCAGCTTTGAATTTGAACGCCACAAGTTCACATTGATCTGTGCTACTGCCTACGGCTGCCATTGTGCATCATTCAACCAGCAATGGTACAGCGCTAGTAGTAGTAGTCGTCTGAACTTTCTTGGGATGGAAACCAAAGCTGCTTGAAGTATAGAACTAAAAATAAGTCAAACTCATCCATGATACAAGCAACTAAAATGTTTGATCTTAGTTGGTTAGCTTGCTACTTTCAACTGAACTAACCTTTTCTACATCCATTTGTGTACATCTTTTATAGTGAAGTTCAGAAAATGGACTGCCCATGACGGAACTTTGTCAAGTCACTTCACTGCAATTTAATTGCAATAACCTGCAATCCTCTAACACACACACAACTCTGCAATCATGTACCACTCAAAAAAATCTGCATATCACCAATCATATGGGGCTGCTGATGAGATCCTTGCCAACTATGGGCCTCTTTGGGAGGGCTCTCGCCTGCTCCGGCTCTTCCACTGTAGCGCCACTGTAGCGCACAGGAGCCAGAGCCGGGGGAGCCCAAAAACGAGCTTCTCCGGCTCCGGTGGTGTCAGTGAGAGGAGAAAAGAGGGGAGAGAAAACCGGCTCCATGCTACAATGACCAGCGAGATGAGCCGGAGCCGGTTGAAGCCATGCCAAAGAGGCTCTATAAACTATTGAGACTGTAAACACTAAACCATCAAGCATGGACCCCGTACAGTTCCTAAATGACAGTGAGAGATACGTACTGAATTAGACTCACCGGAGCACATGTCGAGGAATGGGTTCGACGAAGCAGCAGCAGAATTGTTCGGTGCAAGGACTCGTCGTCGCTGGCCTCCTTGCGCCGCATTCTCCAACCAAGGGAGCACCGCTGAGTCCTGCTGCTCCCATCCGCCGGCTGTCGGGATCGACGAAGATGAGTTGTAATCTCCCTGGCGCAGTTAGGATCTCCCATCCGCCTGCTGCTCCCATCCCAACAGCTGCCCATCCGCCTAATGTTGCACCCATCCGCCTGCTGCTCCCATCTGCGTGATGTTGGGATAATAGGGCAGAGCAGTTGGGATCTCCTCGGCGCTCGACGGAGCCTGTCCATGACGAAGCTGATCCGGCGGTGTAGCGGTGTAGCGATTCGGAGGAAGCGACCCGTCCATGAGGAAGTGGCTCACGGCGAAGAGGAAAAGGGCAATTCGGAGCGGGCCGCGATTAGCAGCTGCGGCTGTGCGGCGGTGGTGACGGCAGGAGCGGTTGAGAGGAGAAGGCGATGGACGGGATGGGGAATTGCGGAATCCAGCGGGTCGAGCTGGATCCCCACGATGGGAAACTTCAACGCGCGGGAAGTGATGAGGACATCGCCACGCTGGACACACCGACGCTATGGTCTTCCCCAAGTTGCAATTCGTCTCCAACTCAGCTGCCACGTCACCCTCGGATTCAGCAGACACGTCGTCACTGTTTCGGTCATAATTTTCTCATACGACATCGAAACGGGGCGTTCTTGGATGCGTTGGAAAGGGGATGACGACGCCGTCATTTTGGATCTGGTCTCAGCTCCAGAAGGTCCGTGGATCATTCTGTGTGACCACGGCAAGGTGCTGCGTCACCTATTTGGGCCAACTTGGCCATGTATCGTGTCGGGCCTTAAACCCAAGTTGTGGGCGCCCAACCCCTGGCCGTCCCCAACCCTAGGTCGAGTCTTAGACTATAAACATAGCCGCCGCCGCTGCTAGATGATGGGGTTTTTGTTTAGAGTTTAGTTTTCCATTGAGAAACTGAATCGTTCATTGTAACTGTGGTGACAAATCCTTTTACAGTGATCCAGGGCCCCTGTTCTTGATCTTCTCCACTGTGTCGATTAGTCCTTTGGAACCGAGTTCTTGAACCCTCTATTGATATTCGCATCATTCATATTTGCAATTTCAGATTACGTGTTTTTACCTTCTTGCTTGTGCTCTTCGATTCGCTTGCAGGAAAAGCCTTCTTGGCGAGGTCAATCAAGTTGTGCTTGGTTGATAACCAACGGAGCAGTGGTGTAACGGTTGCAGGGTTCAAATCGTGTCTGATTTGAAGCCGGATCGCTAACGTCGAGATCTTCACAAATCGAACTTATCGGCTACCTCTCGGAAGATCGGGTCTGTATCTCATCAGGAAGGATGGCGCGCGCATGCGCGGGCAAGCAGACGTGGCGAGCGATTTCGGGGATGGCGAGCGGCGCAGGCTTGCTTTCTATGCCGAGCGAAGTTTCAGAGATACCCAACTTGCTAAGTTAGCAAACTAGATAGCATACCTGTTGG
The DNA here is from genome assembly GCA_022457205.1 of Saccharum spontaneum. Classification (NCBI taxonomy): domain Eukaryota; kingdom Viridiplantae; phylum Streptophyta; class Magnoliopsida; order Poales; family Poaceae; genus Saccharum; species Saccharum spontaneum. The sequence continues at coordinate 73,103,578 of CM039588.1, forward strand.
AGCTCATTTTTTCCTCAAAAATTCCAAATTTAACATACACAACAAAGATAGCATATATGTTGGAGGTTCTCTTAGCACTGAAAATTACGTAGTACTGCAGATAAAATCAGTACTAGTCAGATCTGCTAATAATAAACCTGTTAATTATTAGTTGAAGGTTTGCTAATATTCACCCTGTTCGTCGGATGATTTCTGGCTGGCTAACACTGTTGAATAAACGCTGATAAGCTCAAGCAAACAGGGTAATTAATTCCATTAGCAAGTTTAAAGTTGCTAATAGATGTTAATAATTCATTTGCACCTTCAGTTCACTATCCAAACACCTTTTAGCAGGTGGATCCAAACAATCCCTGCTAAAAATTAGCATCTATTACTTATTAGCTATCTATTTTTTTAGTGCTAATGGATCCAAACATGCCCTTATTTCAACTAAATTAAAGAAACACTAAGATTCGAATAAATGCTAGATATAATGAACAATTAATTCTGTATAGAAAATTGATTGGAGAATGGCTAAAATTTAATTGATGGCTATTGTATATTATCTCCGTTCTAAAATAGGTGTCATTGTAGCAGGAACCCTCACTTTTGTAGCCTCATAACAAAAGTGCAAGACGAGGATCACGACACAAGCTTAGGCTCAAAATACCAAGCCATCACATGAGTGATGTAGCGCCAACAAAATCTTTGCGGCTCTAAATTAATAAATTGTATAACGATGCTGTGTTAGAGCGAAAAAATTGTGAGTGAGCACACAAGGACCACACCTTCCGTGCGCAGAGGCGGAACCAGGGGGCTAGCAGGGACCGTGCCCCCAGCACAGTAGATTCATTTAAATACATATATAAATATTTGTATTTATAGTACAAAAAATATTAATTTTACCCATTTTTTATTAAAATATGATGATTTTGGTTAGAAATAGTGTAGATTTTTTTAAATTTTTTTTGAAACATATAATTATATATATTTTATCACACTAAAAAATATGATCGTATTTGACCGGCCCCGCTTAATCAAAATCGCTGGCGCCTCTGTCCGTGCGGGTTCGCGCTACGGTGCAAGTCGACATCGGTGGTGACGAGGCCGCGCGTGGTGCTATGTTTGGGGACTTGGCCTGATTAGCTTATTGGCCCTGGCCAGGCCGCAGGCCCGCGAGCGGGATGCATCGGGGCTATTTAGTTGGGCTTGGTCGAGCAAGTGCATCTGGTGGAGCTATTTGTAGCGCCAACGTCGAATCCTTAGGCCCACCCACCAGGCCAGCACCAACGTGTCCACGATCTAAAGGTTGCAAGTCTGTTTGGATTCGATACTGGCTCCAAATATTTCCCGCGGGTGTGGAATCGTTTTGAAACATTTTTCATTTGAATGATGCAAGATAAAAAAAATGGCAACTAAATAGGATTTGAATTGATCATATACAAAAGGTTTAGAAGACCTTTTTCCTATTCATTAGATAATTGGCCATAGTTAGACTAAAACCTGTTCTTAGGAAAGAAAAACAAATCCATATAAAAGCATGATACATATATCATAAAAAGGAATATGAATCCTGTAGTCCGAATTCCCAAATATGAAGAAACAAATTGGGTTGACCTATAAAATGTTATGTATCGAGAAAGAACATTTCTGTTGGAATTTATATGGGCTTGGCCTAATAACCAATTATGAAATTCCTAATAAATCTCAAAGGCCCATTCATGTGAGCAAGAGGGGATGTGAAAACTCTTTAGTACCACCTTGCTTATTGAAGTGGAGGTAGTCATACTTAAATATGGAAGTCCTCTCGACTTCCTCAAGTCTAGTGTGAGGAGGAGTAAGAGAAGTCCACACGCGTGCGCTCGCTGGGCCGGGCTAGGCCGGGCCGGGCCGGGCGAGGCGAAGGGCGCGGGTGCGCGGCACCTGCGTGAATGGTCCGCCGAAATCCGGCTCTTTGCCTTGTGGGAGCGAAGTTCAACTTCACAGTCTCTGCCGAAATACTGGTATATCAAACAGTAGTGAGAACAGACAAATCTCTAAATGGGTATTTGAGATCTGGTGGGGGATTGTTGGAATTTATATGGGCTTGGCCCAATAACCAATTGTGAAATTCCTAATAAATCTTAAAGGCCCATTAACTCTTTAGTACCACCTTGCTTGTTGAAGTTGGAGGTAGTCATCGCGGGTGCGCGGCACCTGCGTGAATGGTCCGCCGAAATCCGGCTCTTCGCCTTGCGGGAGCGAAGTTCAACTTCACAGTCTCTGCTGAAACACTGGTATATCAAATAGTAGTGAGAACACGCAAATCTTTAAATGGGTATTTGAGATTTGGTGGAGGATTGTTGGAATTTATATGGGCTTAGCCTAATAACCAATTGTGAAATTCCTAATAAATCTCAAAGGCCCATTAACTCTTTAGCACAACCTTGCTTGTTGAAGTGGAGGTAGTCATGCTTAAATATGGAAGTCCTCACCACTTCCTCAAGTCTAGTGTGAGGAGGAGTAAGAGAAGTCCACATGCGCTCGCTCACCTCGCTGGGCGGGGCGGGGCGGGGCGAAGGGCGCGGGTGCGCAGCACCTGTATGAATGGTCCGCCGAAATCCGGCTCCTCGCCTTGCGGGAGCGCGATCTCCTTTTGCTGGTTTCGTTTTTTGGTTGGCCTTCAAGTTGCATGAGTCCTAATCGGTTACAAATTAAGAGTCCTAAATCAATTTAGATCGTGATCGCGACACGAGATTGGTTGGACAGGACTATATAAGCAACCTGCCGGCCACGCCAAAACGTATCCAGTTGAGCTAGGGTTTTTGCCTCTTCTCGCTATTGCGCCGCTGCTATAACTACTCCAATCTGATCGCTTGCATGCACCGGCGACCGGGTGAGCAGGTCTCTGGAACCCTCGTCTTTGCGATCCTGCACCGGGAGAAGGCGAATAAGGTTTTTGGGAAGCGTTCTTCGCGCGACTGCTCCCAAAGCTTCCACAACGGCTCATCTTCCAAAGGGTGCATCGGCGTGTCGGCTTCGTCGTACTAGAGCTCGCTGTTGGGCATTCTTAACGTCATTACCAAAAGTAGACTTAGTTTTCTAATTCTGATAACGGCGCCAAAAATGCCGAACCTATCCCTCATGCCACTTAAGCCAAGTTGTCATCCCCAGCATGACATGAGAGACGCGGTATTGAAATATGCAACTGCTCTTCTAAATAAATAATAAATAAGATCTGCAAGCGCACAGATTAATACCGATGTAGCATTTTAACCGGGAAGTATTCCAGGTATCGTTATTTATATTTTTACCACTGGGAAGGGATTACTAACATCAATGTTGATTATGGAATGGAATATAGGAATGAGTATCAATCATTGCATGTATAAGTGAGAGCATTCATCTATCTCTTGCATACAGGGGTAAGTGTCACATAAAATATAGATAAAGTATGAATGGTGACAAAGATAATTAATCTGATCAGCTAGCCACATATAATAATGATAAGCACCTCAACAGATATTCTAGCAAGTCATTAGCATGGTATTAGGACGAACTACAAGGATATTTTCTAAGTTATTCTTAACTATAAAGTCTAGCATATCATAGTTAGTGCAAGTACACTTGGCAATCATTGCGAGAAAGGATTACGCCCATGCATAGGGATATTATCAAGGAAGATGAGAAACATAGCAATCACTCCCCCGTAATAATGTTGCTCTGCCTGCCTTACACACGGGAGGAGGACTATATAAGAACCAACGAAGCTGTCACCATCGCGGACCACCCCACGATCCGGCATATAAGGTGCAATCGCAGATAAATATGGTCTAAGTACCACGCCTACACAATATTTATCATTTACCCATGGATCCGATGGATAAACGCTATACGATCCTAAACATGTATATAATTCCAATCTAACTAAGCCAAGCGTATAACTACGATAAACTAAGAACAATATAATTGCAAACATAAACAAGTAGAGCATAGTCATAATCAATATATTGAAATAGAACAAAGTTGTATTCATAATATTGAAGAACAAAGATGAACAATGAAGAACAGTAGAGGAATTACCAAGAATCCTCTTGACAGATCCGGAAACCAATCGAAGATTGACTCCTTCTAGTTCTAATCCTATGTAGCTATGCTATACTAGAGATCTAGTTGATGTGGTGGCTCTAGGGCTTGATCAGAGACTCTCCTCCTGAGATTAGGGTTTGAGGAATTGAGAATGAGGGAGTGCCTCCTCCAGGGGCCAGGGGTCCTGCTTATATAGCCCCCTCAAGTGAACGTGGACCGTCGGATCAAACCGACATTAATCGCACGGTTTTCCTTGATCCCTTAGGTCGGTGGAGCATAATCCGCGAGACGGAGCCTGATTGGCTCTCAGGCCAGGGCGGGCGCCCTAGGGAGCAAGGCGGGCGCCCTGCCTCCGGGTCCGTTCGGCCTCCCGTTCGATCTCGTGGCTTCTGGAGTCTTCTAGATGATAGAAAATTGGTGAACACGTTATTATCTCTATGTAAACCCGACGTGTGGGCCTTTCCTCCGTATTTTCTGATAACCCCCTGCAGAAACAGACAAACACCAAAACTCGTGGAATTCTGTCAGATAAAACCCTAAGTCTAGGTGTTGGTTGTATTTGGATCCTTTTCTTTATTTATTTGATAACTATATTTGGTACTTAAGGACCATCAACAAACTCCTCCAAGATTACCTCTTTCTCGTCCCTGAGCAAGGATAGACTCATTATGGATCAGAAGTTGCTGCAACGCCTTTGAACGTTGACGGTACATATGCTTTCAAATAAGGTCTCATCCCTGAGTTAGAGTAAACTGTCAAGACTTAAAACTTACTCATTTTACCTTTCACCATAGGGCTTGCAACCGTCACCTGCATCTTGAGTGGTTAAAAGATAGAACGGTCTAGTCAAACGCCATGTCTCTTATTCTTGATCAGCTATAGCTCTGGAGTTTTTACAAATTTTTCAAATAAAACTCAGAGATTCCTTATATGACTTTCTCGGGTCTCTCTTTTGTGGTATTTCTGGATCCTTACCAAGGCAGTAATTGTATATGCCTTCTCTCTCAAAGTATGTGGTATTTATGGTATAAGGCGTAGTGACATTGCCTTCTCTCTCACCCTACTCTAATAAGGCTTTGATATCTGGAGCTCATAGGTGGGAGATACAGTATACATACTCATAGAACATTTATTGCATAGTCAAACCATGGATCCAGAGAAACAAGTCAATAAGTCAAATCAAGATGTGCATGTGTGGTGAATGAGTGGTGTATGGTGATAACAAAAGTCTAATGCTCTTTTTGAGGGAATACATACATTTCTTGCTTTTTAAAACTTTTGAGGGGAATGAGATGCTCTTTTTTTTTCTCTTTTTTTTCTCTCAGGTGGGTATCTTGTACCCCTAATTCTACTGTCGGACACTTGTCCATTTTTACCTCTCGTCTCACTTTTTCTTTCTTCGAGGTTCCGAGCACTTGCTCCTTTTTATTTCCTCGTATTTATATATATATATATATTTTAGAGCAATCTCCCTCTTTTGAAAATATAGCAAGTGGTAGTAGAAATGACTTGAGCATTAACTTCACAGGGAATAACAGGAATGGGATAATGTTTTTGGCTATTCTCTCCCGGGTCAGGAGTAGAATAATTTTGGGTGAATCTGGAGATGGAAATGAGTGGATATATGTGGATGCGTACTTCCGGAGTAGAAGCAGCTTGTATGAGTGAACGTGCAAGGGAATCTTGATTTTAACCACATGACAAGTTCCTAAAGGTCTACACAGCTCGACCACACTCAATGCCCATAAGCAGTAAGTAGTAAAAGTGCGGCTCTTATTCTAACAAGCATGTATATATGGCTGTGGTAGGAATTTAAACTCTCATCATACAGGAACTTATCAAGCAACATTTTAAAGATTTTTAAAGATAAAATTCTTTAGAATTCTAGCATCTCTAGGAACAGATAAACAGCAGCTCAACCTTCCCATATCATATCCGTTAACAACTTAGACTTCAGATCAAGTTCTCTTCCCACTAGTTCAGGTTTAGAGCCAGTTTTAAATTATAACAGTTATGTCTAAACTAAAAAGAGAATAAATTTGAAAATTAGGCAGAGCAACTATTCATCATATCCATGCTAGAGTTTTATTTTCAAGATTCAGTTTAGCATAGCTACTTTATTTATTTATTAAACTAAGCCAATATATATAAACACAAAATATTTATTTGGGTTTTCATGATTATGCATCTTTTTATTTTAATAAAGCATAGGTATAAATGTAGATAAAAATACTTATCGAGATAAATGGGGGTGCTCTCCCCCAAGCTGGATCTTGACGTAATTTCTTCTGATGTAGCTAGCAGGTGCAGAGGTGTATTTGAATATCGGCAGCACCCTGACAACGATTAGGATGTCCTCCATCTGCTAGTCTTCCTGAATTCTATGGAGCTTAAATAGACAACAAAGCTTCGTGGAACTTAATTAAGCGTTAGCATAAATATCTAGCCTTTATCATGTTTGAGCTTCCTTGATAAATGTCACTCTCTATTTTTATTTTCATTTTTATAGAACAGAAAAAATATATTATTATTTTTTTTATGCCACCACAGTGAATGTACTTATGGGTTTTATGCCACTCGCATACTCACATGGGGCTTACTGTTTTCAACATTTTTTTAGACAGAATGAACATGATTAATTGAGCAATAATTAAAGGGAAAATGATAACTACCAAGTTTACCTCTTGGCACGGCGTTCGGTGTTTTTAAGTCCTCCGAACAGGACTTCTTTTCTTCTTAGTTGTCCTGGGATTTGGGGGGCGTAGACGGTGGTTCCGGCAGCGCCTCCTCTTCTTGTGTAACTGTCTTCACTTTCCATACCCGACTTGGTGCTTCGGTCTCCTGTTGTGTATCCTCGGGCCTTATGACCTCTCCTTCATAGTCTGCCCATACGTCCTTGATGGTTTGCCTCCTTTGGTTACGGTTACGTCGCCTTCTTCTTGTCCTGACCTGCTTAGAATCTTCAACTATATAGTTAGGGTCATTAAAGTACCGGCGTACCTTCTTAGAGGGGAAATGCATATGGACTTCTCCGGTTCCAATGTAGATGATTGCTTTGACGGTGCCTAGGAACGGTCTTCCTAGGATGATGGGTAGATCGTACTCGTCGTCTCCATGTCAATGACCTGAAAGTCTGTATGGACAAAATGATCGTTAATTTTAACAGGGACATCGGTTACTATACCTTCGACCTTTCGGGGTGTCTGATCTGCCATCTGGAGCTGAGTGTATGTTGGTTTTAAGGGCATGGTTCCGTACAAGAGCTGATAGGTGACTGTGGCCATTATGTTGACGCCTGATCCAGTGTCGCAGAGCGCCTTCTGAAAGGAGTATCCATTGATTGAGCACTCAATGCTTGGCATACCTGGGTCGTCCTTGATTAGGAACGGCGACTTGGGTCGTCGGTCTTGACCTCCTTGAACTGCAGTGACCATCTTAGCTGATTCGGTCCATCCTTGGTTGTTCTTGTTCTGCTTATTCCTCCTGTTGGTCCTCTTTCTTGGTTCATGTTGGGGTTGCTCTAGGATTTGTGTAATCTTGTTCTTGAAGGAAAACGTCTCCTTCCTCCCCTTGATGTTGAAGTTGATCTTCGCAGCGCTGGCGTAGATGACAGCTCCCGAGGTGTTCAGGAATGGCCTTCCCAGAATAACTGGTGACCTCTCATCGGACCCGGTCTCTATCACCACGAAGTCAGCTGGAGCGTACGAGGTACCAACTCGGACACACATGTTCTTTAATATTCCTTTAGGAAAGCTTAGTGTCTGATCTGCAAGCTGCAAACACATAGTTGTTTCTGATAAAGGATATGTAAAGAATTTTTCATAGAGTACCCTGGGCATAATGTTGACGCTGGAGCCAAAGTCGCAGAGTGCTTCTGGGAAGTCCACCATGCCGATGGAGATCGGGATGACGGGGCGTCCTGGATCGCCTCTCTTGACTGGCAGAAGGTCATTATGTACTCCGACAGCGGGATTACTCCAATAGTTACCTGCATCAAACATGTCTACAAGATTTGCAGATTCTAATCCTTCCGGTTGTGATGGTATACCGGGGTTAGTAGCAGGAACAGCAACAGCTATTTGATTTAACTGAGATTCAATCATTTTATTAAAGCTAATTTGGTTTTTGATGGCAGTGGAGAAATTATCCATTCTATTATTTATGTTTTCTAGTATTTTATCATTGGATGCCAATTTCTTAGACAAGTTATCCATTAGCTTTCCTTGATTAGACACTAACTCTCTCAGGGGTGGAAAATTATTATTGTTGTTGTAAGAGTTATTACCTTGATAATTACCTGAGTAATTACCTGAGTAGTTAGGCCTCTGTTGATTCCAACCTTGATTTTGTTGAGGACGGTTGTAGTTGTTATTGTTGTTGATGTACCTTGCATCCTCAAGCATCTCAGGGCAGTGATTGCCTGAGTGTCCAGTGTCTCCACATTCCTCACAAGTCATGTGAGAGTCGTAGACGTTCATGACTTCTCTTTTGTCTCCAGCTTTGTCATCGAGCTTTTTCATAAGTAGGTCTAACTTTGCAGACAGCATGTCTACCTCCTTGAGCTGGTGCATACCTCCACCCTTCTTGCGTGTTTGAGTCCTCTCTTCGTTCCAACCTTGGTTGGACGCCATCTTCTCCACAAGGGCTGTAGCTTGTGGTATGGTGAGCGATAGAAATGCGCCTCCAGCTGCAGCATCCATGGTCTCACGAGCACTAGTGATGAGCCCATGATAGAAAGTCTGCATAAGTAGCCAGCTCTCCATTCCATGATGGGGACATTCTAGGATGTAATCTTGAAAGCGCTCCCATGCTTCTGGAACGGATTCATCATGTTGTTGCTGAAAACTTGTAATCTTCCCACGGAGAGCATTGGTCTTGCCCATGGGAAAGAACTTAGCCAGAAAGTTCGTAGAGCAGAGTGCCCACGTAGTGTTCTTATCCTTCGTCGCGTAGAACCACTGCTTCGCTCTCCCCAATAGTGAGAATGGGAAAAGGCGAAGTAGTATGGCGTCTCTGGGAACATCTAATAAAGTGAATGTGCTGCAAATCTCCAGGAAGTATTGGAGATGAGCACTTGCATCTTCGTGCGGCTTCCCACAAAACTGGTTGGCTTGTACCATGTTGATGAGCCCTGGCTTGAGCTCAAAGTTCTTGTCGATGGCCGCGGCAGGTCCAGTGCGGATGTTGTCCGTAGTGGGAGCTGAGAACTCGCGGATCATCTTGTTCGCCATGGCTGCGAACTCTGTTGACAAATTCCGGATGAAACTTCGGCGGTCTTCTGGATTGGATGAAGTGTTGCGTCGAAGTGTTGACTTCTTGAGCTTGGCTCTTGCCCCTCTGATTAATGCTTCGGGGTTGTCAATAAAATTTTCTGGAAGATGTCCTCTATTCATACATCACCCTGCAAAACAATAAGAATGGAAAAATACAGGGGTAAATCTGTATGGGAGAATTGATGATCTCAATCACTTAATGATGCGAATGATGACTCAAATTCCGTATTCATTCCTTGTTAGTAAATCAACCTTCCCCGGCAACGGCGTCAAAAATGCTTGTTGGGCATTCTTAACGTCATTACCAAAAGTAGACTTAGTTTTCTAATTCTGATAACGGCGCCAAAAATGCCGAACCTATCCCTCATGCCACTTAAGCCAAGTTGTCATCCCCAGCATGACATGAGAGACGCGGTATTGAAATATGCAACTGCTCTTCTAAATAAATAATAAATAAGATCTGCAAGCGCACAGATTAATACCGATGTAGCATTTTAACCGGGAAGTATTCCAGGTATCGTTATTTATATTTTTACCACTGGGAAGGGATTACTAACATCAATGTTGATTATGGAATGGAATATAGGAATGAGTATCAATCATTGCATGTATAAGTGAGAGCATTCATCTATCTCTTGCATACAGGGGTAAGTGTCACATAAAATATAGATAAAGTATGAATGGTGACAAAGATAATTAATCTGATCAGCTAGCCACATATAATAATGATAAGCACCTCAACAGATATTCTAGCAAGTCATTAGCATGGTATTAGGACGAACTACAAGGATATTTCCTAAGTTATTCTTAACTATAAAGTCTAGCATATCATAGTTAGTGCAAGTACACTTGGCAATCATTGCGAGAAAGGACTACGCCCATGCATAGTGATATTATCAAGGAAGATGAGAAACATAGCAATCACTCCCCCGTAATAATGTTGCTCTGCCTGCCTTACACACGGGAGGGGGACTATATAAGAACCAACGAAGCTGTCACCATCGCGGACCACCCCACGATCCGGCATATAAGGTGCAATCGCAGATAAATATGGTCTAAGCACCACGCCTACACAATATTTATCATTTACCCATGGATCCGATGGATAAACGCTATACGATCCTAAACATGTATATAATTCCAATCTAACTAAGCCAAGCGTATAACTACGATAAACTAAGAACAATATAATTGCAAACATAAACAAGT